>JANTPZ010153918.1:10210-23393 GCA_025593235.1 Vachellia pachyceras
GTAGGATCGATTCAATCCCAACCGTCCATTAAGGAGGTGGGAATAGTAAGGAGGTGGAAGATGGCTATAAATACCTCACCCCTCCTCATTTGCAAACCATCCAAGAGTTCCTTGTAAATCTCAAGTTCTGAGTAATACGATTCTCGCATTCTCCAAATTCCTGAGTTCTTCCTTGCCTCAAGCATTCTCTTCTTCCCAACTTAGCCAAGCATCTTCCTTTCATCTAAGTTAGGCTTACTTAGCAACATCCAGCAAAGGTTGTTAAGTGCCGCGCGGGTCGAAAAGATTAGCCCCGTGACAATAGGCTTCGGACAGTGGGAAAGCGAAAAAATTGCAGCTGGAAATAACGGTAAATTCTTTTTTTGTCCGAGGTTAAAAACAATATTCTGTTCCGAACCCAAAAACATTTAAAAAATACGTTTATATAAATTTTGATAAAAATTCATTTTACTTTTTTATCTAAAACTATATAAAATTAATTAAAATAAAATAATATAAAATTTTTATTTAAAATAAAAGATAAATAAAGAATTTATGCTTATTCTAAATATAAAACTATTCATATTTATTAGTTTATCATAATATAACTAGGGTTCAACTCCTAATTAAAAAAGCGTTAGCATTTACTCTTTAACAATATTTCAAAAAAAAATTCTTTACCAAAAAGATAACTAAACTTAAGTGGAAAAATGAATTTTTTTAGAGAAATTAATTATTAATTTTATATTAAAAATAATAAAGATATATAAATTTATTAATTTTTTTATGATTCCATTCATAGCAATACCCTAGTCCAATGGCTAATTAGCTACAGCTTATGGATCTTCACCTAAACCTTTGAAATTTTTACATATAGGGTACCCTCAGCTCCAATTCCATTTATAAAAAACGATTTATTTTATGGGTTTAATCCTAGAATCAGATAATAATTTTAGTTTATCTAAAAATTTAATTTACTTTTTTATTTTTATCATCAATTAATTGTATACCTATTATATTTTTTTACACCTTCTCTTTCATCTTTTATCTCATTATTTATTTCACTCTTCAATTTCATAAGAGTATGTTTAAAAAAAAAAGTTATATATCTTATATATTTATTACGAATAGTTAATTTCAACTGTTGTTTTTTCATAATTTGAGTAGTTGTTACTTATAAAAATGAATAAATGAAGTACATTACATTGAAAATCACATTTTTAGTGAGTGTTGAAAAGTACTTTTAATGTTAAAGTGATAGTGAGGAAAATAGTTATAATCAAATTTAAAATATGTTGGATTAACAGTAAAATTCACTTTATAATGTAATTTATAGTCAATAAAGTAAATGCATTATAAAAATTTTATCTCCACTTGCTGTTTATAACAAACAGGCTTTTAGTTTTAAGTAAGCCTAGTAATTCTTAATACAAACTTCCGTTTATAATGTATAGGTTTTGTCTGCGATATCAAGTTCATATATTTATTCCACAAAATCATTTAAATTAAGCTAAATCAAGTACCACTTCATTTTACTGACAAAAAAATAACATTTAATTATGTATGTAAGAAACACATGTCCCTTCTATAACCATTTGTAAGGGATAAAATGAAATTTCTATTTTTAGCCTTATTATGAGAAACAACCAACCTTTATCTCCTTCGTATAAATGAGTAAATTTTATATTATAGATTGATAACTTGAGTTTGTAACTTGTTATATAGCTTTCTAATATAATTAAATGTTTAATATATTTCATAAAAGCAACGTGATATGTTTTTTAAAACTAAATAACGTAATATACGTGCATTTAATGGTTATAAAATTGAAGTATTAATTTGATAAATAATACAATTTATTTTTCAGAAGCTAGAAATTATCAAGGATTGTTTGGGGAACTCTTGAAGTACTTTCCTAAAAGTTAAAATAAAACTGCTATGACATATTTAATTAAAAATCAGTAAAATCATTTAAATTAAATTAATGGTTATGTATTATAGATAAAGGGAGACGATAAGGCTTAATTTGGCCATAATAGCTTATGTTTATATCGTGGTAATTAATTGGGCGATGGTTTCTAGATCCTAATACTACACCTCTATTCCTAATAGTCACCACAGGATTTATTTAATTAAAATTTACAAGGTAAATAAGATGAACAAATTTAAGAGAAAAACTAGAGTGCACGTTTAATCATTTAAATTCATGTGAAGTTTCAATTTGTTCTTTTTTATTGAACAGTACGTTTTTAGTTATTTTATTTGATAGCATCAATTTTATTTAACGAAAAATGCTTGCTAGTTTTATTTAAGAGAAAATGCTGGTTCATTAAATTTAAAAGATGATTTTGCAATTTAATGATAATAAAATATGTTTAAATATTAAATATTTAATACAATCATTTTTTATATTTTAAAATTTAATCATATCTTGTAATGATTTAACTGTATAATCACCGTTTAGACTTGATTAGTTATCATTTTCAGCTAAATGAAACTAAAGACATAATGATTAAAAATGTAATTTTAACACAAGGGATCAAAATAAAATTTGATGTAAAATCTAGTTTAGCCTATTTTAAATCAAATATAAGGCTTGAATTTTGATATTGAATTATCTTAACCTCTCCAACATAATTGAAAATAGAGATTGGAATTTTGCCAGCGGGCCCCAACCACCATCGAGCCGGCATTTTGCTAGCCTGCTTGGAGGCGGGGTCTTCTAGTTCGCCCTGTCTAACCCTTTTTTAATTTTTAAAATAATATATTTTATATTTTTACCCTTTTTCATCTTAATATTTTTACAAAGTGTGATAAATAATACATTAAAAAATAGTATAAAATATTTTATTTTTTCATAATACTATATTTAAAATTATAACAAAATATTAATACTTGTATTTCTTGAAAAAATTGAAAAATGTCATTATTGTAATTTTTGAGAGAAAGAATCGTGTAACTATGCAATTTTATAAAAAAATTTGGCAAAAAATGAAAAAATAAATTTCACTTTTTAAAAAATATATTTTTGTGATTGGCAGGCTTTCTACAGCTCGTCAGGTGACGGGCTAGCCCGTATTCTCATCTCAAATAGATTTAGACTGTTTGAATTAATTGCAAAAAAATTTTAATGTGATTTATAATTTATAAGATAAATAATTAAAAATGATTTTATTCTAATTTACATTAACGTTACATGGAAAACCATGTCACCATTACAATTCATGGAGCTTTGAAATGATTTTTGATTACTCAGCTCTCTTCTTTGGCTATACGCCCATATAAATACATACGCAGAGCGGCGTAACCACGCGTATAGGATTCATCGATTTCCCTCTATGGTCTTGTGATCTTATCCTCTATGAGGAAACTCATGTTTTTAATTAATTAAAAAAGTTATGAGCTACTAATAATCCTGTGATTTTATTTATAAATATTACTTTTAACATATTTCACATATATCAATGAGAACCTGAAATATCGTTAGTTCTACATTAAAATGTAACAACGTTTTAATTTTACCTCGGTTAATATACATTATAACACATGTAAATAAATGCAACATATAGTAAATAAATGGTAAAATTGTATATTCCATGAAAAATTTAAAAATATGACTTATAAGTATGACAAAAAAATAATTTTTTCTGCCCTATAAATAGAATTAGAATAGTAATTATTTTAATTTTAAATGCTTCACGGCGAGATCGAACCCGTGACCTTCCACTTTAAAGATACCATATCACTATATTATGCTATCTTAGTTTATCGCCATGATAATTACTGTTGTAATTGTTGCTGTTAACACTCATTTTCAAAGCAATGTTGTTCATAATCGTCGAACATCCTTCCTTCGAAGCAAAAAAAAATAATCAAGTAGTGCTATGATAATAATAAAAATATTTTAACGGGTTGCTTTGTCTATAAATCCATATTTTTTTAAAATACAAATGTTTAATGCAGAGTGATTCGAGAGAGTAGTGATTGACTAACTTAAAAATAATGCCTGTCAATCATGCATAACATACAGCCCTGCATGAATTTATTCGGCTAAATATATAAATTTCAAACAAATATGATTGGTATACTTTTTTGAAGAAAAATTGTAACAAAATTGCTGTGGACAAGAATTTCAGAATTTGCAACCTTAATCTTCTAAATATGTCTTCTGTTTATTTGCACGGATTGGAACGTCAGATATTCTATTTCCATTTCATTAGTAGTTCTTGAAAAATGGGCCACCCTTGATGGATTAGATCAAAATCCATGTGGTTGGTCGAATGTGTAAATATGGACTCATTTGAAAACAAAGTTATAATATTCTCCAATTGAATGAATTTAAAAATTAAAATGATACTTGCATGGGACGATGGAGGAGGAAAATGTGCGAGAACAGTTTTTTACCCTTTATTTGATGATCATGAGAATACGTGAAAACATTAGAGAGAACATTTGGCTCTCCTCTCCGGCACAAAGCCTTCTCTCCTCCTCCGTAAAGATTCTCTCCCTCTCCTCCGTGCTTTTGTTGTGTCTCATATTCGGATCCATACTCGTAATTCGTATTCCGCGTGGATATCTGCAGTACATATTCGACTTGTCAAGTACACCCGAATCTAACAATACTGAAACCCGTGCTTTTATATACATGTAGAATATTAAAAATCTATTTTCAAATTTCATAAATTTAATGGCAAAATATTATAAACGGGAAGATCCTACTGCAATAACAAAATAAATCATTATCGCATCTCCATTTGGGAAGCGATGAATAAATACTTTTATGTAAGTCGAAATAAATATGTGGAGAAGATTATGGGCTCGTTTGGCAGTCCAGATTATAAAACCTATGTTTGAAACCTATGTTTTCTCTTTCCTACTTTCTCTTTTATACTGTTTCCTCTTTTCTCTTTTCTACTTTTTCTTTCTTTCTCTTTCTTACTTTCCTCTTTCCTACCCACTTTTTTACCTCGGAATCTGTAAAAGCTATAACTTCCCAAACATAAATCACTTTTCAAAACCTAGATTTTACCTCAGAATCTGTGAAACCTAGGTTTTCAAACTAACTTCCCAAACAAGCCCTATATAGTTTTACAAAAAAACACTGTTGAACTGGTTTTTAACTTTTATAAATGGAATGCCAAACAAATCCTATAACTGATCGATTAAATGATAATCACAATGACTATAAGTGTTACTGCCAATTTAGCTAACAACATTATGCATGATTGATGATTAAAGCAGCGGCGGAGCCAGGATCCTGTAACAGTGGGGGGAATTTTTTTTTTCAAGCAAACAATAACAGACTTACAAATATAAATAATTTGAGTGGATTCAAATTTTAACAATTAATGGGTGCATAATAAAAATTTAATAGTAATTTACATACATAAAAAAATTCAATGGGGATAATTGTCCACCCTCATTAAATAGTAGCTCCGCCACTGATTAAAGGATGAGCATAGCCCACTTAGATGGTGAGTCAACCACCCCAAAAAACGTAACCATAAAGAAAGGGAACAGCGTAAATAAATCGTACATTTTTTTTTGGACGTGAAACACACACATACGTACACACACATATTATATATATAATATATATATCTTGACCTTGCTAAATAGATAGTGTTAAAAAAAGTTTGTGTGACTAAGAAACTAGCTTTCAATCAAGTGCATAAACAAGAGTAGACGAAGTAAGCATATATACAAATTGACTCATTCCAATTATCTACCTTCTAAGAGCAGATTTTTTTACAAGTAAAATCCATTCTAGGCATGTTGCACGAACTTACTTTTTTATTCGGCAGAAACTGTTTCCACAATTTAAAACTATGATCATTAGGTCACAAAATGACAATTTTATCGCCATATTAATACTTTTTCTAGTCAAAATTACGAATAATCCAAACTAATGAAAATCAGAATCACTATGATAAAAAAAAGAGACATGAGGCTCTCAATTTGGTCCTCCAAATAAGCGTAAATAGAAAACTGAACAACTGAAGCAACAAATTTAATTATAATCATGCCTCTTAACTCTTAATGTACGAACTAGTTGACATCTATTTAAGATATTAAGAAAACTAGATACATTATTTAAATATATTTATATTTATTATTTTTCTTTTAAATAATTTGCTTGAATTATAAAATAATATATAAATAAATACTTTTAAATAGTATATTATACTTATTTAATCCCCAAATAAAAATAATTAATTATTATATTAAAGATCGTAATATGAGATAAAATTGACCAATACCCAAACCAAAGGTTGTTGGGCAGAAGCAATAACGCTTACACTAGGCAATGAATCGATGAGACTTCACTCTTGTCCTAATACAATCTCTCTCCAATTTAATTGATGAGATTCAATGCATGTTTTGAAAGAACTTCTTCTATATGGTAAATGTAGTCCAAGATAAAACAATCTTAAAATCTATAAAAATGATCTTAAAATTCGTAAATTCTTCTCGAAATTCGTAAATTCCTTACTCCTAGCGTATTGCCAAAAGACACCCTCCTCAAATGAACTTTAAATATTGGACATTTCTTCACGACCCACTTAAAAAATGAGTAAGATGGGACAAAAAAACGTGTTAGTAGGAGAAAGCGATTAGACGAAGAGGGACTTAATGCAGGAGTGCAAGTGAACAGTTGTGAAAAGTTTAGAGACTGACCAAGATGCTTCATGGGTAATGGTTTTTTCCTGTATTAAGAGACAAAATCTTCAAATAATGTGACTTAAAATCAGTCATGAAGGACTAAAAAAAGGAGTAATAAAGCATTTGACAAAAAGCAAGACCATACAGCAAAATAATTTGGTAGACCAACTATTTTATATATATATATATATATATGCTTTGGTGAGTCAAAAAGGAGGAAGAAGCATTGAATGTTTATAATTTGTTTGGTTGAGTTTGATCTCAGTCAACATCGATCATCAATCAACATCTGCTTTCTCATATATCATTTGATCTCAATTACGATTATGCCTTACTAAGTGGTGGCCCCATCCTCATTCACTGCCTTGCCAACTTTCGCCTAATATGCCCCTTGTCTCCATTTTTATTCCCTCCCATTCTTTATTACCGTGGACATATATAGTAAAATCAATATGGTTGGTGTTCAACAAAATATTAACCTTCACTAATGGTTTGTTCCATTAATATATAGTTTGTTTAGCTCTTGCAAGAGAGGGAAGGGTTTTTTTTTTTAAAATTTGATTGTATTTTTGTAATTACTATTCATTTTATTTTCAAACTATTGTCTTTGAAAATAATGTACAATTTTTTTAAAAAAATGGATCACAATTATTATAAAAATATATGTTTTGATTTAATCTAGTTACTCTAATTAGCCACTTCATGTTTTTTTATGTAAAATCAATTATTAGTGAACAGTGAGATTGCAAAAGGAAACACAGATTCTATTGTAATTTTGAGGTGATAATTTTACAAGTGAAAACTAGACTATAAACTCTAAAGTATCATTTATTCTAAAATTAAAAAATTATTCGCAATTTAAATTATTATTGGAGGTAGACACAAAATTCTGATCTTCAATATTATTTCGTTGTCCACATAAATCTTGGGTGCAGTAAACAGTACAGAACCTCACAAGATTGAATTTATATCAATTATATTATTTTAAATTGAGTCTCTATGATAAAAGGAGCATCATTTGTGCATCTCTAAGCAACGCCAAATTACCAATAATCAAGAGAATCTGATGAGTTAACACCCCACCACTATCAACTTTACTTGTTTGATCCAACCCTTTAATTTATTCTTCTTTGATTTCCTCATCAAAATGCCATATATAGAAGGTAAATAAGATTGGAGTTCAACTTCAAGCAAGAGAGCATGCCAATATGAACTTTAATTTTAAATTTGTGCCAAGATTTATTATACTATAGATTACATTCACGCACTCCCGTACAATTAACATGAAGGATTAGAATATTAATATTAATGATAAATAGGTATACATGATATTCTGTTAGTTTGAATTAATAGTGTAATTAAGCTGATTTTTTAACGTAATTTATGACTTATAAGATAAATATGTAAGATAAATTGTATATGGATATGTGTAAACATGATTTTCCCCTATTTTTGACAAACTATGTATATGCATATCAGCTTATGGTCGATCAGGGTATGATGGGGCAGGCTAGGTGAATAGTCCCCTCAGAGGGAAACTTCTATTTTTAATCCTATCTTTCTTTATGTCAAAAAAAAGAAAAAAGAAGAAGTGGCATGATAAAGCTTTGAGGTGATCCACACGCTTCTTATTATCTATTATATGTCGATTAAAGTTCTTAAGTCTCTCACTTTTCTTTTTGGTCTAAAATATCAACTTCGTTTAAAAACGGGATAGAGAAGTACTTTTATCCAAACTGAGGTAAATATGTGAAGGAGATTATCTCTTTTACAGAAAAATACTTTTAAAGATATAGATACAATTACACTTTTAGTCATGTCAAAATGATATAGTTGAATGTTTGTATGCTACCGTGAACTTTGTTTTAGAGCTTAAGTGTCTCCCAAATATCAAAGCCATCTTCGTATTCAGAGGATCAGAACAAAACTTGGGGGCATCCACATCCCAAGATAAAGATTGGATTTATTTGGCTTTTTCCCTTATTTTTTAAAACCACTCTTATTTTTCATTTTTAATCTATCCCTTAAAAACAATTTGTTGGGTACAAGATCTTCATTTTTTTCATGTTGAAACCTCTAGCTTTGTAATACAACATGGTTAATTCTCATTATGTGCATTGGAGAAACATGTTATAGAAATTATATATAATACGTGGGAGTAATATTGAAGGTCTAAACATTTTGATTTTTACGGGTAACGATTATGCCTTCCGATTCATCTTTGCCCTGTACTCTCCGCAGTGGATAATTCCGAATAATAACCATTGTTTACAGTGACCATTAACAAAAGTTAAGAACTGAGTTTGCTTAATATAGGCTTTTGTTCTCCACGCATGTTCTTCCCACATGGTTGGCTAGCTGCATGAAGCAATATCACAAGTAAGACGAAAATAATGATTAATACCATTGATCTTATATAATGAAGGATATCACATGGACAAGACAACACAACAAATATGTCTTATATCTTAAGCAAATATCTTAGTTTTAACTTTTAACTAACCATTCCGTAGTGATCCAACTTTTTATGCTGTATATTACGTGTTGTTTTGATATAGTATTCACATCATTTTAATAATGTGCTTGTTTGAATAAGCAGAAGAAATTTTTTCAACCTGTTTTACGAATAAATAAGTATATGAGAGAAGATTTATCTTACGTTCAGTGGCGGAGCCACTCTATCTTGAGTGTGGGCAATTGCCCCCACTCAATTTTTGGGTGTATGTGTAAATACTTGGTAGATTTTTATTTTGCACCCACTGATTTTTAAGATTTGAACCCACTCAAATTATTTATACTTGTAAGCTTGTTGTCATTTGTTTGAAAATAAAAAATTGCCTCCACTGATCTAGGGTCCTGACTCCGCCACTGCTTACGTTGAATGAATGCGTTTCTCCAACACCTTCACCAACACGTACGATAAATCATCATTTAATGTTGGGTTGTTAACAAAGTAGGTAGGACCAAAAGCAGCATTTAATGTTATTATCCATGCATATAATATATCCTAAAATCAATATTAATTAAAGCGCTCTTTTTTTTCAAAATGATTGAGTGGTATATAACATTACATTGTAAAAGTTGTCTGCGGGCACTCAATTGGTATTTAGTATTCATCATTAGGGACAATGGTATTTAAGTGAAGGTTTGTGTATGAATGATGGGGCCGCATGTGTTATGTTGGTTAGTATACTCATAAAATACAAATATATATATGTGCGTGTTATCAAAAAATACAATGGGGCCGCATACATTATATTGGTTCTTATACTCATAAAATACAAATATACATGTATGTGTTATCAAAAAAATTCAAATTCAAATTTTTGCATCTTTTCCTTGTCAATAAATTCAAATTTAGCACTTAAACATGGATTCGAGTATAATCACAAATCAAAATTAAACACTATCATCAATAAATTTGAATTTAAATGGTAAATTTAAATTCGACCATGCCCAAAAAATTAAACACTATCAGTAAAATAATTTTCATTCTCATTATGTTCATCAATGGCATCAACAACACTACATAAATTCAATCCAACAAAATATAGATCAAATTAATACACACGGTATAATTAAAAATCTATTTATTAGATATAAGTAGGGAAAAAGAAACAAGATGTGTACAAATTTGATGGTTCAATGTCATTTTGTTTATAGAGAAGGAAGCTGAAGGGATTGAAAAGAAAAGAGAGAAAAATATATACAACGACGACAAATAGCAGTAGAGAGTATGAGATCTAAAGGAACAGAGAGAATATAATATAGCTAGAGAGTAAAGGAGGTGGCCACGTAGAACAAGAAGATGAAGGAACGTGAATCCATTCCGATTGGATGAACTATTTTCACCACCATATATCTCTTGACAACCCTTCCAACCTCATCTTTATCGATTGAGAACCAGCTCGAGCTCCTCTCACCAATATGTTTCAAGTCATTCATTTGCAACCGAGAACCAACAACTCATATTTGCAGGAACATAAAGGTCCATGACCATTTCCATCATCCGATTAAAAATCGAATGACACCATTTTTTGTAAGAAGCGTGGTTATCATGTTTAATGGATTTTAGCCTTCCATTGGAATTTAGGTTGCCGGAAAAATTGACACCAAACACATTTTAGCATAGGAAAATCTCTAATTTTCCTCTTCCTTTCTTAACATTCATTCGCTGAACTAAAGGGGCTCATGGCATATAAATTCTACAGTTTTATAATTGACAATCGTCATAATCCCAATTGAATCAATGAACATTGACGCACGAAAAACAACAGTACCTTGACAGACACACACACACTGGTATTGCAATACGTGTGTCTATATATATACATATATCAATTATGGCTATATGTGTGCCAATACATATATATCATTTGATGAGGAGACGAGGCATGGACTGATGTTATACAACATGTTGTTGAGCCCTTTTGAAGCAAATATAATGAACAGATATGAAACTCAAATTTGCTTCCATTTCACCTCAACGTCACTGTTTGACCTGAGAGAATCAATTATCTGTCATAATGGTTCATGAATCATTTTTCAGTTAGAACTTGAGGCGCAAACCATTAACCTCCACCACAAACACTGCAAAATTGGGCCAATTTTGGTGGTTTGTGTCATAATTAAAGTGTATCACTAGAATCATCCATCATATGTTACATCAAAAATGAAGATGCGTCTGCAAGTGGAAGACATATGACAGTGAAAACATCATCGAATACACACAGATTTGTATAATGGATCCGTACAAGATCACGTCCCTAACAGTTCATTCCTAGCTATAAACATCAAACAATTATTTGGTAAGTTGAAATTGATTTTGGTGTAAATGAAGATGGAGACGGAGATGAGGATATAGAAAAAAAATTGGGGATCAAAAAATTAATTCTATGGAATTGAATACAATTTCATGGGTTACATCATGGAAATCATTTCTACTCATTTTGAATTCCATTTCTATTTCCAATTCCACCTCCCAATTCCATCATACCAAACACAGGAAATGAATTTCAATTCTATCTCCCGATTCTACGATACCAAACATGCCATTTATTACCATTCTTTTATGCCATCCTTCGTCAACTATAAGGGACTCTTCTGCCCCATCACACTCACGGAGGTTTGTGTTGGCATCTTCTCAAGAAAATTGAACAAGCAGTCATTTTTTCAATGGGACATGGTGGATTCCAACTGTATTTGCCTTCGGTAACCCGTAGCCGCGTGTTTGAACCATTTTTTAGGTTAAGATCCCATGTTGTTATTTAAGATTAAGGTGTAAAATTACTTATGAATTTTTATTAGAAACACGTCCAATACCATGTACTTTTTAATGATGCAAAAATTATAATCAGGAATGAAAAAAAAAAAATCCAATAGGTTTCTCTGGAAAAAAAAAAACTAATCTGCCCAACAAGTTCTCAAATGTTGCTAACAGTTCAAATACGCTTTTATTTCCTGTTGCCTTTACAGATAATTCCAACTTCCAAGTCTAGAGTTCAAAGATCTGCACAACTTTAAAGATTTGGTGGTTTTTCTCGTCATCAATAGAGTCAACTATTTAGGCTTCAAGTCAAATTTGGGTGAACTTTTTTTTTTTTTGCTTTTTGTTGCACAAAAAGGTCAATGTATTTAGGGATGGTGATGCCAATCAGAAAACTAATTACTAAGATCAAAAGGTCAAAGTAATCACTACGTCCTCCTTGGTCTAAAATTCATTTAACTAATTTGACGATAGTAAGAAAGTTAAATAAATTGTTTTAAAATATTTATATTTATTACTTTTTTAAATTATCATGTTTGACTTATAAATTAATACATTATTTTAATATATATAATATTTCAGAGATATCATGTACATAATATAATTAGGTAATTTATTTAATTTTTTTAATACTTTTAAATTAATCAACTAGTTTTTTACTAAAGTTGGAGCTGGTATAGTAGTATTGGTTTTATTGGTGAACTGAAGAATGTTAAACCTTAATTCCTACATTTCCAACAAGGGATGCATAACTATGGATTAGTTTCGTTTGGTCGTTTGAACCAAATATTTGGGGTACAGATAACTCTCTAATTTAATATATTTGGAGAGCTATCAATATAATTTTAAAAGATTCTGAGTTCAAATCAATAAATCTATAATTTTGAGTTTAAATTAGAAAATATAAAATTTTGAGTTTAAATAGCAAATCTATCAAATGATGCATTATCTTAAGGATTCATCAAATAATAGATGATGATAATAATTTAAATTCTTAGAAATTAATATTTTTATTTTATTTTATTTTGTTTCCTCTTACATTATTATTTTGTTATTTTTTTTAGGAAGTCATGGAGACAGGATTTTGGAAAATCACGCACACTCTGTCATCGGTCAATTATTAAACTTGATATCAGCTCAGTCCCCTTTAGCCTATGTTTGGTTTGATGGATGGGAAGGGAAGGGAAGGGGATGGATAGGAGGGGATGGGAAGGGAGGGAAGGGTATAAGATTATCTTGTTTGGTTTAATTAGAAGGGAAGGAAGGGAAGTGATT
>JANTPZ010153919.1:6542-20118 GCA_025593235.1 Vachellia pachyceras
CTATATTGTGGCATTATATCCTTTAAACTCCCAATTTAAGGGTTTTAAGTGTATGCCCCCTATAACCCCCAATTGCACAATTAAGTTGCTTAATGTCATTGTGTAATGTGTATCAATGCCTTGAACCCTATAAATAGGGACAATGTTCTAAGGCAAATTGCACATCTAAGTGAAGAAAGTATTGCTTCATCTTTCTCTCTAATTCTCTCTTCATCTTTTATATTTCTTTAGTTTATAACAAAAATAATATTTTTTAAAATTTGAAAGGTAAAAAATAAAAAAGAACTCCTTCTCCACATAGACCCACTGTCTTGTATGCATATACTCATATTCTTTTTAATTAGTTTTTAAAAAAGGATGAATTATTTTAAAATTTTAAATTTGAAAGTTTAAAAAAATAAAAAAACAGAACCCCTTACCATATATGTATTTTGATATTTTGTTAAGATGAATATTTCAAAAATTATAAATAATGTTGGAGAATATATAAACTATAAGTATATGATTAGTTTGGTAATAGTTATTTTATTAATAATAGAATTTACAGCTTAATTTTCCAAAATTTTAATTTTGGATAGTTTAATTGTGTCAATATGTAATAAGATTTATTTTTTAATTTTTTTATTCCTCACCGGTCTAACCCCCGGTTTAACTCCGATCTGACCCACTGACCCTTAACCCATCATCTTGTCCGGTTCAGTCACCGATCCGGTTTTCTATACCTTGATTTTTTCTTCTCACATTTTGCTTTTCTCCATCAAACACCAAAATGTTCTTCTTCATGTATTCTACAAATGGGATAAGAACAATCAACATGCAATAAAATGACAGTATAGAAGGTTAGGTGGGAAAATATCAACTTGTATTATTCTATAGTGTATATAGATTTATCCTTCAACTTACACTATAATTGATCGTACTGTCCTCATTCATCTTAAGACTCCATATTTTCTCTCAGATGTATATATGTCTTCCAATGATGAAGAAAATTATAATCCCTCAAGCCCATGTTTCATACTATTTTACTTCTATTACTCATATCCCACTCTAATTCAAGAACTCCACCTTCATCCTAATAAAAAAGTAAAAAAAATAAAAAAAATAAAAAAAAATGCTGACTGGGTCAACCCACCCAACCGGGCGGGTTGACCGGGTTGACCCCAACCCGGGGTCAAAGCCTGAACCGAACCGGACCGGACCAGTGGCCGGTTCGCCGGTTTCCGGTCCGAACCGGCCGGTCCGGTTTTCAAAACAGTGGAAAAAGCAAAATATCCCCTTACCATATATATTTTAAAATTTTGAAGCAATAAATATTAAATAATGTTGGATAATAGATAATCTATGAGTATATTATTTATTTGGTAATTGTTATTTTGTTAATAATGAAATTTACTATTTATTTTTTGAAATTTTCAATAGTTTGATTTTGTCAATATATGATAATATTTATTTTTTAATTTTTTATTCCTCACCGATCTGACCTCCGGTTTGACTCCGGTCTGACCCACTAACCCTTAACCCACTGTCTTGATCGGTTCAGTCACCGGTCCGGTTTTGATAACCTTGTTTTTCTCCCATTTTTGCTGGCCCGAGCCTGTCAGTTCAAGGTCCGGGCTTCAAAATGGAGCCCTTTATGTCAGTCGGGCCTCCATTTTCCCAGTGCTAACAATCTCTAATATAAAAAGGGAAGAACAAGTGGAGGAATCTGAAATATTATACCTCCAAATCCTTCTGTTGTGCAAACTAGAAACATGAAACAGAAGTATTTCCAACAACAAAACAACATCAGCGGAGGCGATGCTTGAGAAAGCAAATGACAAATAAGAGTGATTTCTTTGATCTTTGACAGTCATCAAATTCCTTTCCTATGTCGGTCTTGCAGCTTATGTGCTTGTTTGGGAACTCCGTTGGGAAAATGGATTTTACAGATTTTGAGGCATTTTGTGAATTTCGAGATGGTTTTATGAATTTCAAGATGGTTTTTATGAATTTCGAGATGGTTTTTACAGATTTCGAGATGGTTTTGTCTCGGCTTACGTGCACCGTTTGGGAAAATGGCTTCCCAAACAGGCACTATGTTGGTAAAAGAGTGAAAGCAAAGAGAGAGAGATAGAAGATGAGGAAAGAATAGATAAATAGAGGCTAGGAGAAAAGGAGGGGGAGGGGATCAAGGGAAAAGAAAATAGTATTCGATAAAAATGTAACACTGAAATCTAAAGTTGTTAAATCGGATATTTTGATTCACAATTTATCTAAAGATTTTGTTGTTGATAAAGCATATAAAATTGTGCAGTCCATAAAGATAACTCTATCTAGTGGGATAAGGTTGCTTGTTGTTGACAGTTAGAAGATTATTTTGATTTTTTTATTGTACCTCTTTTAGAATAAAATAAATATCAAAATAATAATAATTAAAACATGACATGGACTATCTAAATATAATTTGAATGATTCATATGAATTGATGAGTATGATGCTCATTTTTCCTTTGAGAGCATTAAATCCATATTAATATTGTGCTCGTTTGAGAACACGGTAGAGAAGTACTTTTACACAAGCCGAGGTAAATATGTGGAAGAGATTATCTCGTTTTGCGGAAAAACGTTGTTGAATGTGCGTTTGACTTTTGGAAACGTTGTTCCAAACAAGCCCATTAATATATTCTTTTTATGTGTAAGGCCAATCAAAAGGACAGTTTGGACTTACTTGGCAAATAGAAGGGATGGCGTGATACTTTTGCGACTTTAATATTTTTGCACGACTACAAATTCCATTAATTTCTTGGCATTTTATTCTGGAATAATCTGATGTTAGAAGGAAACAAAACTGTAACATTATATTTTAAATTTCAATGTTCGTGGAAGTTGCCTTTCCAGGTGCCACAATGAGTATACCTTTCAAATATGAGTATGTTATGAATTTAGAAGCAGTGAAACGAAAGCCTAATAAATTGTTGCTTTAGTCAGATTTTAATCCTGTTCTTCTATTTCCTTCTACAAGATGGAAAAATGATCTATAATTCTGTATCAATGTTTAATGCATGTTTATATTTCAATTCGGTATTTGAGTTTTATTTATATCAAAAAATCAGGCGTCTATGTTCACATTTTCTAATATAAATTATTTTCTATTTTATCGCATATCTTGTTCTCTGAACTCCTTGCATTTTCTTTGTTATCTCTAACTTCATTTTTTAGTGAAAGAAATTAAATTAAATGGACAACAGCTGTTAGACATAAGTTTCAATAATTAATCTTGAATTGCTGAACAGAAAGAACTCATTTTTAAGTGATTTATACAGGGTTCCCCTGAAGAATTTGTAAGAAGAAATTGTGAGGCACTTGAGAGTGAGTATGTTAGTTCAAATCTCCACCATTGGATAGATTTAGTATTTGGATACAAGCAACGTGGGAAACCTGCAGTAGAGGTATGCATGCCCATGAATAATGTTGAATGATGATATATTTCGAGTTAGAAACCTGAATTGGCTGAATTATAGTACTCTTCAGGCCAATCAACTCATTAAAATTTTTGACATTGGATTGCAGGCTGCAAACATCTTCTACTATTTGACCTATGAAGGTGCAGTTGATCTGGAAACTATGGATGATGATTTGCAGAGAGCGGCTATTGAAGATCAAATAGCTAACTTTGGCCAGACACCCATCCAAATATTTCGTAAGAAACACCCCAGAAGAGGGCCACCTATTCCAATTGTGCATCCTCTGCACTTTGCTCCAGATTCTATCAGTTTGACTTCTGTTGTTTGTAATACCAGCCATCCTTCATCAGCTTTCCTATATGTTGGTTTAATGGACTCAAATATTGTGCTTGTGAATGAGGGTCTCAACTTGTCTGTTAAGATGTGGCTGACAAGCCAACTACAATGCGGGGGGAATTTTACATTTTCCAGTTCCCAGGTTTGGCTATTTTTATCAGATTCTGAGATAAACTGTTGCTTATCATTTGCCTTTTCATTAAAATCATATTTGGATTGATGTGAACAACATTTTCAAATTTCTTCAGGATGCATTCTTTGGAGTTGGTTCTGATATACTTTCTGCACGAAAAATTGGGAGCCCAGTGCCTGAAAACGTTGAACTTGGAGCTCAATGTTTTGCAACAATGCAAACACCATCCGAGAAATTTTTAATATCATGTGGAAACTGGGAAAACAGCTTTCAGGTCATATCATTAAACGATGGCAGAATGGTCCAGAGTATCCGACAGCATAAGGATATTGTTAGCTGTGTTGCAGGTAAATTATTCAGAAAGTATCCCTGAGCAACTGGCTTTATTACTTGGGGGAATGGAAAGGAGAAATTTTATTAGGTGGTGAAATATAGGAGAGGAAAATATTGTATCTTCCTGAATTATGAAAAAGATAGACATATTAAACATACAGTGAAAGTAGGACTTACTTGAATAAACATTGGAAGGATGAAGAGACTTATCTATCTTGTTCAAAGTAGATGAACGGGTCAGACCAAGGAGAAGCATAAGTTGAAAAATATTCGTACTAGGATGACCCCTTAAAAAGTAGTTTCCAGAGTGGGTTGTATCTTCACAATAGGGACTCAGAAAGGTCTTAAAAGTAAAAGGGAACACTTCTCATCCTAATATCCTCCAAATTTTGATATGGAGACCGTCTCCTACCCTAAGCAAGACGGGGGATCTAAAAAAGCATAGCCCTGGGAGATGAATTTTCATGGGCGAGCAAAAGTAGCTATGATTTTTGGTTTAACATACCTCCAATTGTGTTTTAGATTATACTGACCCAAGATATCTTGAGTCCATGTTGGAAGAATTCTAGAGAAAAACACCACAATTCTTTACTTCGAAAGTAGGCTTTAGGACTCAAAATTACAATGCTTAAAATTTTCTCCCGCTTCAGCCTATAACAAACCACCCAAGTGTGAACATGATCTCTTCCTGTCCCACAATTTTGATACCAAAACCATCTTCCATCCCTCCTGATCTCTTCTTACCTTGGGATGCTACCTCTGGGTTCTGAAAGAGGGCAGGTTTAGAAAAAAATTCTAGATGACAACTGACAAGAGTGGATAAGAGTAATACGGTCACTCAGCAAAGAGAACCCTTCTAATCATCCTAGTGTTTCATCATATTTGATGGGTCTTATTTGAAGAATTTGAAGAATGATTAGATGACCATTAAAACCACATTTGACGAGAATACTAGTGTTCATTTGGAGCATTTTTTTTTCTTGATTTTGCTCTGAACTGATACTGAGGATAATGCTGGGCTGCAGGTTTATTTTTTAAAATGACCATGATTATTTTACAACTTAGCGTGTGTTCTTATTAATGAGTATCGTACTTTAAAGAGAGGCAGGCTGCTTGCATTACTTAAATAGTTTCTTCTCTGATCTTGCGAGCACTATGAAGATATATGCAGTTTTCTGTGATCTTGTAATTGCAATATCTTTCCGTTGTTCATGGTTTTGTCAAAACTCAACTGTCACTTGATCTTTTATGCTTGACTTTGTAGTTTTTCCCCCTCGTCTGTATGTTTTATTATTTTCCACTCTATCGTATTTGGTCTCCATCAAACAAACAAAGTGTAACTTCGCTTGCTTTATCTTACGAGAGTGTGATATCCGGCTGCAGTTACATCTGATGGAAGTAATCCTTGCAACTGGCAGTTTTGATACGACTGTCATGGTTTGGGAAGTTTTCCGTGGAAGAACCTCAGAAAAGAGAATTCGCAACTCTCAGTCTGAGTTACCCCGTAAAAACTATGTCATAGTTGAAACCCCATGTCACATCCTTTGTGGGCATGATGATATAATAACATGCTTACATGTCAGTCTTGAGCTTGATATCATAATTAGTGGGTCAAAAGATGGAACTTGTGTATTTCACACCCTACGAGAAGGAAGATATGTGAGATCCTTACAACATCCTTTGAGCAGTCCAATCTCAAAGCTAGTTGTCTCCCATCATGGTCGGATTGTCACATATGCTGACGGTGATCTTAGTTTGCATTTATATTCAATTAACGGGAAACATCTTGCTGCCTCTGAATCCAATGGACGTCTCAATGCTATTCAATTGAGTAGATGTGGTGAGTTTCTGGTTGGTGCAGGTGACCAAGGGCAGATTGTTGTTCGCTCTATGAACACCCTTGAAGTTATAAAAAAATATCAAGGGGTTGGAAAGATGATAACATCTCTGACGGTAACACCGGAAGAATGCTTCTTAGCTGGGGCAAAAGATGGGAGCCTTCTTGTGTATTCCATAGAAAATCCTCAGCCTCGCAAAATTGGTAATAACAGGAATACGAAGTCAAAGCACACGCACACGTAGGGGATAGATCAACAATAGCATGGAGATTCCATGGAGAATTTGAGGTACAATGTTGTCTTTCATGTATGACCATTTCTTTGTTCCTTTTCAACTCCTGTACAATTATCTGTGCTTATAGACGTTCTTGCCAATTACGCAGTTAAAGTTGTTCTCATTTTATTTGCAAAACTCTATTGTGATGTTTTATCATCTGTAATTATGATGGGTTATGGTACTAGCTACGGATTATGGAGGATTATATTTTCAGACCCAGTACTGCCTTACCATTGCTGCTTGTTTTGGATGGTAACAAACTGTTAATTTATTTATCATGAAAGACATGCATGCTTAGCATTTGGAATTATACAATTGGTGTTAATTTGGTTGAAGGTTGTGAATGGACTTTAAGAAGACATCTTTTGAAGAGTTG
The DNA here is from genome assembly GCA_025593235.1 of Vachellia pachyceras. Classification (NCBI taxonomy): domain Eukaryota; kingdom Viridiplantae; phylum Streptophyta; class Magnoliopsida; order Fabales; family Fabaceae; genus Vachellia; species Vachellia pachyceras. The sequence continues at coordinate 13,278 of JANTPZ010153919.1, forward strand.
AAGTGATGGAGAACAAGGTAGAAGAGGGGGGGGGGGGGGAAAGGAGAAGGAGGAAGACTAAGAGAAGTCAAGGGAGGAAGAATTGAGGGAGAATTGAGGGAGAATAGAGAATTAAGAGAGGAAGAATTGAGGGCAAAATACTTCTCAACAATAATACATCAAGGTTTTGACTCCATAATAACCTTATAGGTTTTGCTATAGAATCCAAGTTACAAATAATAAAATAATGGGTGAAAGGGAAAAAATAGCTTGGAAGTTTTTGCGTATGGGCACTAGTCATATTGAAGTTATCGAGGGGCCATTTTGGACCTGAAATTTTAAAATGTGGGATTTGTGCCCTTGCTGTTAAAAATGTTAACGTTGATCGTCAAAGTTGGCTAACTTTTGCATTGAGGGACCGAGGTTGAAGTTAACATTTTTAACATTAGGGGCAAAAATGTTCCATTTTGAAACTACTGGATTCAAAATGGTCCCTCAATAAATTCCATGTGATCAGCATCCATTCATAAAAACTTTCTGGTTATTTTTGCCCTTTAACTCTAAAATAATACTAATTGTAGGATACCTATCTAGAAGTTTTCGCAACTCATCATGTATGATGAGATCATCAAAGATTTGACCTTTTTGTCTGCAACTCACTAGGGTTAAGAAACAAAGAATATGTGTACAAACGAGATATCCGGCAGCAAGTACAACGGAAAGGATTGAATAGAGGAACTCCCAATTAGTGACCTGAGATGTTAATGATAATTTAAACTAACTTTAAACCTAAAGAAAAGATAACCTAGATAACTTCAATGAAATGAAGTCAAGGTTCCCCAAGTATCTTGCAGAGTTGACTGAAGCATAGGTAAATATCTTTCCCTACATGAAGTCAGTATTCTGTATATTTTATCAGGTTTTGATTGCAATGAGGTACAAGGTAGGCTAAGTTTATGCAGACTCCTCCTAATGGTGTAGAAACTTCTTAGATATGAACTTTGCCTCAAATCCCCCCAAGGATTAGTGGTATACTTAATGTTTTCGGAATTAATTGTATTTAGAAATAGGATTCATTCGATGTTTTATTTGAGTTTGTGATATTTCAGCATTTGTTGATCCTTGTGAATTATGAATTACGCGTAGTGTTGCTCCTTTTGTAACGAATTTCTAGAATTACCCCCTCGTGTTCTTCCACATGCACTGTCTGATTATCCATATGATATTGTACATGGCTTATACCAATATTCCAGGGATGTGATTATCTTTGAGATTTTCTTCCTTTGGTTTGTCATTTCCTGAGGCGTGTAAATATGGTAAGATAAGATGCGAGAGAACAGTCCCCCGAATTTGGAAGCATCCACAACCAAAAGCTCTGAAAGGATTCTATCTTGCAGATGGCTGATGTCGGGAATCAGTTGGTGGCTTGTTCAGAATTTAGGGAGGCATCCTCGAGTTTCTCCTCATATGGATAACATTATATTCATCAATGTTTCCAATAGATTGTGCATTAATGGTGCAGCATGTTTTTTTTTTGAGGGAGAGACCATAACAGTCCCCTGAGTTTGGAAGCATCCACAACCAAAAGCTCTGAAAGGACTCTATCTTGCATATGGCTGATGCCGGGAATCAATTGGTTCCTCGTTAAGAATTTAGGGAGGCATCCTCGAGTCTCTCCTCCTATGCATAACATTGTATTCATCAATGTTTCCAAAAGAATGGCTTGTGATATGGTGCATTAATGGTGCAGCATTTTTGGGTGGGGGGTGGTTCCTGATAATATGTAACGTTGGGATATTTTAATTGTATAGACAGCGGGCTTGCCTCTGTCATAGCAAAAGAAATTTTTGTTCGACGGAGTCATATCTGCTATTTTCACTCGTAACTGTAGCAGCTCCCGCCAATGTTGAATTGAAGTAAACAAATGAAACAAGCTCTTAACATCGTGCATCTTAGTTTGTTATGATATAACAGTTTTGCTAGATGACGCATTCATTTATCAGCCTTGTCAGAATCGGATTGAATTGGTGCCATAATTGGTTTGGATATTCACGAACCATATTTGAAAGAGAATCAGGCAGTAATGAGTTTAATCTGTCGAATTGTTGCCTTGATTTTTTTTTTTATGTTGCTCTGATGTTTGGTGTTGCCCTTTCTAATCTCTCCACTTCTTGCTTCTTGTCTCATGTTCCCCTCTTCCCGTTTTCATTGCTGCTGAACACAACTTCATTTGGCCGTAGGGCTTGTTTGGTTGGGGGGAAGGGGATGGGAGGGGATGAAAAATGAACCCCTCCCCTTGTTTGATTTAAAATTTGGGGGGGAGGGGATCAAAAAATCTGCCCCCCATTCCTTTCCCTCCCCTTATTTTGGTTCCCTCCAAATTGGGGTTTTTTGGAGGGAACCAAAATATTGGGACCAATTTACCCCCACCAAATTTCTTATATTCCCATTATACCCATGGCTTCTTGTTAAAAATGATTCTCATGTCTCACCACTGACCACTCTGCTTCTTCCTCCTCACTGCTCTCCAGTCTCCAGAACCAAAATATTGGTGAATACTGTGTTGTGGCACTAGACACTGAAATCTTCTATGAAGGAGAACCCATCAAACGTGAAGATGAAGAGAGGTTAAATGAAGTTGGCTATGATGATGTAGGTTGTATTAGGAAGCAAATGGCTCAAATTCGTAAGTTGGTAGAGCTTCCTCTTAGACACCCACAGCTCTTCAAATCCATTGGTGTTAAGCCTCCAAAAGGAATCTTGCTTTATGGACCACCTGATTCTGGAAAGACTCTGATTGCTAGAGCAGTAGCTAATGAAACAGGCGTGTTTTTCTTTTTGATTAATGGACCAGAAATAATGTCAAAGCTGGCTGGTGAGAGTGAAGGCAACTTGAGGAAGGCATTTGAGGAGGCTGAAAAGAATAAATAGTATAAGTAAATAATATAAATCAACATATAAGGGTAAAATGGTAAATTGGTTATTAATTTCTCTCCCTTCCCCTCCTGAACCAAACAAAACATCATTAAAAAACATTCCCCTTCCTTCCCCTCTAATTAAACCAAACAAGGTAATCTTATACCCTTCCATTCCTTTCCATCTCCTCCTATCCATCCCCTTCCCTTCCGTCAAACCAAACATAGCCACGTAGCTCTTCTGGGTTTGATGGCGTTGGCGATAGAGGGAAGATCATAGAAGCAATTTTTATTTATTTTTCTTTGACTTGAAAAAAAAAAGATGAGGTGGGATGCCATTTGGCATGCCATGTCAGCATACCAAAGTCAACTAACTTTTGACTGTTGGAGCATTTAATTTAGGATAACATTGCACTATTTTTTATACTTTCGAATAAAATTGCTTATTTAAAAATTTTCAGATAGTTTGACGGTAAATTTACATCTTAACCCATAATTCAATTGATCAAAAGAAAGACGTCTATGAGACAATAATAACAGAGGTTGCCAAAAGAGTAAGATATTACCTAAATATCATTGTAGAAATTATGAATATTAGAAAACTGTGTTGCGATCATGGTTTTAAAAAGGTCAAGGTGTTTTCCAGATTCCATAGTAGCAAAAGACAATGTCTCAAATATCCAAATTATAATACAACTAACTTTTGGGGTCACAAAAATAATTAAAAAACAATTAGATCTTATCAGCACATTTTTAGGGAAGCTAATACTTGTGTCAATTGGCTAAACCAAGACCCTATATCTTTATCTTTTTTTATTATCAATAAAAACTACTTTTTCGATGTAATTTACAGTCTGAGTTAATTATACAAGAGCATTTTTATCTCAACTTATATGAATATATTAACATTTTTATCTCAACTTATGTAAATAGTTAACACCATCACCCATTAAATTTAGAGAAATTTATAATTAAGTTCCAAATAGGAGAATTAATAAATAAAAGGTTCCAAAGATTCAAAAAATTACCATAAGATCTCAGGAGTAACTGCTGAGGTTGTTAATGAAGGCTGATAAGATTGTTAATGACAACCTCAGCAGTTACTCCTGGGACCTTATGATAATTTTTTGAATCTTTGGAACCCTTCATTCATTAATTCTCCTATTTGGGATTTAATTGTAAATTTCCCTTAAATTTATACAATCGGATCATGTCACATTGCTTAATTAGCGAACCATCATGAGAAATGACGTCTATGATGGTCACTTGACTTGGGATATTAGTACCGCATTTATTGTATTTCTTGAAATAAAATCAAATTTCTGTACAAATGTATAACCGTGTCAATCCTGGGAGTTAACTTTCTTGTAAAAAAGAGCGCAAAAATGCACATTATCCTAAACTAACAGAAAATATACAACTAAGTGTTCGATAGCTGTTTTGAGACGAACGAAAGGCTCGTTATCACAAAGCTAAAGTTGTGCGGACATACACATCGAATCGCCATCAATTACGAGCACGTATACGCATTGTCCGCGTTGAGTCCCCAGTTCATCTCTCCCCTGGCTCCCTTCAGAAACCTTGAAATTTCGAGTTCCCCCCAATCACTTGCCTGTTCAGAGAGATCAGCTATCACGCTACCGTCTTTCAAGAACCAGTTGCTTGCTTGATGTTCTAATGAGAAGACTTTCAAGTAATATGCATCTATTCATGAAAATCTTCGTAAGGCGAGGATCCACTTGAAGAATCACTATCAAATGGAGTCGTCTCTCTAGGAGATGATGGGAGTGATTCTCTTTGTTGGGAGGACGATCCTGCAAAAGATCTAGGTCAGGCTCAAGTTATCATGTCCCATTACTCCCTAACAATCTCTACAAGAAAAGATTTGATCAGTTCACCAACAAAAAGACAAGATTTGATTACCAGAGGCATACATCAGACCAAGGTCAAGAAAGGAATATGAAACACAAGGCAAGATATCAGACACAACTATGACTAGTTAAAATTTCAGGGACATGCAGCATATTGGGTTAGAAAAGGATGGAATGCATAACAGTACACGTGTTTCATTCACTGTCAATCACTTTGTCCATTAATCACAACGAAAATGTAAATCAGGATGGAAGGGGCACTTGCACATACCTTTCTGTCCTCTAGAGCGGAACTTCCTAGTATGTCGCTTAATAAGCCTTTTAGCTTTGGTAATTGTAAGCTGCCGAGCAAAAGGAGAGAACTCTACATCACTTTCACTCCAATCACCCTGAAAATCATTCTCTGCTTCACCCCTTATAGTCCGTAGAACAAATGCTTTTGCCTTCCGGCGCTGTGTATTGAATAGTCCTCTTATGGATGTTACAAATCCATCACCCGCACCTTCACTTGGCCGCTTAAGCCAAGATGGCGGGTACTGATCAGATTTTCCAGCCTGGCCTTCGTTATCACTAAAATTGAGATCAATTTCAGGAACACCAGCTCCAGTAGGCTGACTATGAGCTTTGTCTTTAAATTTCCTACCCTATATGATTTTGCAAAAAAAAAAAGTGTCAAGTAAATTCATTTAGAAAAGATCAATGATTGTCACTAGGACCAGATATCCATTAAGACAATATAATTTTACTGATCGGTGATGTCCCTTCTCCAGGCCCACAAACAAGTAGTGGTTTCCCAAGGGTTGGACTTTTAAAGACTGCAATGTTACTATATGTCCTCATTCATTTATGGGAATAGATAGAACAGCAAATGTGAGTCTGAAGGACGCTACAAGGAAAATAAACACTAAAAAAAAAAAAATGAAGGAGTGAGGATGCAGCAAGTCATTCATCACCTGCATTCCAGTCACTGACTTCAAGACTCCCCAGATGATATGCTTCTTAACTCTTGAAAAGAGCCTTCGCCAAGTCCCAGTAAACTCAACCCGGTGAAATTGATCCATTAGTAATTTCAGATCATTCACAACAAATCGTGACCCCTCGTATGTAACCAATAACTCAACCTAAAAGAGAATAATAAACTGCATTCAGCTGAATTCTGAATTGATGCCACATATATGATGCAATTGACAGCTTCACCAAGATTACAGACCTGACTAATTTTAATGTTGTGAAACTCCATCATCTTTCGAGGTCTAGATCTTTTCTCTTCATGTGACTTAGCTAACTTTTTCTCTTCATGTGATGAGCGACCAGCTTTCACAACTCTGGACTCTTTCGATTTATTCTTAGAGACTTCATCTTGCTGCTCAACAGAACTAAATGGGCCAGTTTTTGAGGAAGAGAAGCTTTGTAAGACAAGTTCATTAGCTACAGATTCTGCAACGGTCTCTTCCCATGTTCTGTCAAAAGAAGACGTCCTTCTCAGCTCAGTGGTTGAACCATTACCTGGGTTTGCTTTGATATTTTGTGATTTGGATGCCTGTGAATAAAAGATAAAGGTTATGCATCTCCTAGCTATCCTTCCAACACAGATCAAGAATATTATTTTTCTGATTCTGACTCTCTAACTTGAGAGCAGTGCGAGAAAGAATTCATCAGGGACTCACTTGGGCTGAATCAGCATGAAGAGAAGGCTGACTGGTGGCAGGAAATAGCATTGCGGAGATGCCAGGTTTGGATGATGCTTCAGACTCTTTTATCAAGTGACTGTTTGAAGAAGAAGCTTCATGTACTGATGAAGCTTTCTTAACCCGTCTTGCCCCAGCAGTTGTGGAAACCTTCCAAACCTCCTGTATAGATAGATAATCCTCATTATAACTTCAAACATAAACAAACAAAATTATAACCTGATGCCAAAATTTTGTAAATTTCAGCTTTTGTTACTGAGTCTATATGTTGTGTTTTGAAATTTGTCACAAACCTGTCGACGTTGTGAATCTTGTTCTTCTTCTGGGAAGAAATACTCCCACATCATTCTGTACATTGTCTCAGTCAAATGGATCTTAAGGGGGTAAA
>JANTPZ010153926.1:11535-23585 GCA_025593235.1 Vachellia pachyceras
AATGAAAGTACAGGAAGAGAAGATGTCAATGGACCAAAGAGACCTTGGTCAATTTAGTCCCAAGGCTTTGAAATTACTAAGAATGTAAGCCAGGGACATAAACGTCATTAAGTAAAAAGACCAAAGGCAATATGGTCATTAGATAAGAAGGGCCAAACCAGTAATTATAAGTCAAGTCAGAGCCCACAGAAAGAAAGATTAAGGGCCGAAAGTTGAGGCACGGAGTTCCGTGTGAATTCCAAAATTAAGTATATTTGCCCTAAAAGAAATTTGCTCTCCGATTGTTCCGTTTCAGGGATTTTAGACAGGATAAATTAATCCTGTAAAAATTGAGATAATCAAAAGGTATTTTGGGGATAATAATTTTGTTATATTCAAGATGGAATTATGGAGATTACATGAGAAAGAAAATTTCTCCAGAAAAGTAGAAAAAGATTTACCGGAATAAAGTTAAGTTTACCGGTAAAAAGTTTAATCGGTAAAAGTAACCGAATGGAATCCAATTTGGTTAGAGTAACCAAATGGTAAACAGATTTTTACCCCTTAATGACAGCCATCATTACACCTTTATGAGGGCCAATAAGAAGCAAGCATATGGTGCTTGTGTGGGCCAATAATAGCCCTTAGATCACACTTAGATTGCAAGATGCAATCTTAGCCCTCCATCTCATTAAGCATGAATTATTAAACAATAAATTCCCTTCTTCTCCAGCCCATAATTCACGACATTTCAGCAGCTTTGGGGAGCAAAGAAGATTACATTTTAGCCCAAGGAAGAGGAGGAAAAAGCTTGGAGAAATCAAAGTGTAAGCTTCTACCCCTTGTTTCTATACATCAAAATGATCCTTGCAAGTTTCTCTACAACTTCCATGGATTAGTTTCTTGATTAGTCTTCTCTTTTGGAAGTTTCAAAGTTATGGTTCTTGCAAGATAAAGTGAGAAAGAGTGGGGTTTAGAGCCAATAATCATATGTAAAACACTCCTTTTGTAAGGAGTATGTTGGTGTATAGTTTGTTGTTGTTTGATGGTTGTTGCAAATTTTGGGATGATGAAACCATAGGGGTTATGCTGCCCAATTTCCCACTTGGCATAGGAGAGAAAGAATCATGTTTTTTCATGCATGAATGAGAGTTTGGAAACATGAATCAAGTGGTAGAAGTGATGGAAGTTGAAAAATACATATTGTTGAATATGTGTGCACTGTTTCGGTCTGACTGGAAACCGATGAAAATGAATTCTTTTGATGATTTTGATGCTTCCAATAGATCCAAAATGAGTTTTTGTGTAGGTATATAAGTGTTCATGATTTTTAGATGCTTGTATATGAAATTGGAATTTTTGGAAGTTAAAGAGTAAGGGCTGTGAAATTCGTTTTCTTGAGGCAGTGTAATTGTAACATGATTTTTGTGTGGCCAAATGTTGCCCAATGACCATAAAACTTTCAAGATTTAAATTAGACTTATGAAGCTTCAATTTGATAGGTCATATGGGTTAATTGGACTTGTGTAATAGGAGATATGAATTTTTGAAATTGTGTCCTGTTTCTGGAATGAAATCTGGAACAGAATGTATTTCATGAAATTCTGGGAATGATATGGCTGTGATGACCAAAATTGAGTATTTTTATATGCAATTATACTGAAAGAGATTTACGTAGAATTTTGAACCACCCCAATTGGAGTTATATAAAATTAATTATGATTTTTCAAAGTTTAGTCAACATGCTGACAGCTTTTGGTTACCATGCGAAATTAAGAGAGAAAGTAACCAAATGTAAATTGTAGGAACTCCAAGGGTAAAAGTAAGCCTTTAGGGCTAATGTGGCCCATTGGGCATTAACTTTTCATGTCTCTAATTATGTTATTAATTCCCTAGGGCCATAAAGTGACAAAGAAAAAGCTATGGTTAGAAGATTAAAGTACTTAATGAGGAGGCAAAATCTAAAAGGTAGTGAACTTACTCACTTGTATGTATGTGATGTTTATGTCATGCATCGATTTGCTGTAGTGCTTTGCTAGATTATGTGAAGCATGTATGAATGAATGAAGTGTGAAGCATGTATGAATGAATGAAGCTCTGTTTTTATTTTTACTATGGCCATAAGTACATTACACAAAACATTGAGCACGCAGCATTTCATTATGTGAACATGAGCCTATGTAAGGCAAGCTTATCATGCATTAGCATTCATCCTACATGCATTGTTTGTAATGTTTGCTACTGGGATTCCTCGAATCTCACCCTCCCCCATTAACAATTTTAGGTACAAGTGCATCAAGTGTAAGGAGAAAGTTTTGATGCATGAAGCAAGAAATTGTGCAAGGATATTCACATGAGATTATGTTGTAATTATGTGGACAACCTTGGAATGTATGTATGTAATGTAATATGTCTAATGAGCCCATGTATGTATGGATGATATATGATAGCCAAGAAATCTTAAATGAATGATCAAATATGGTTCAAAAAGGATTAGGAGTTAGGGTTTCAAAAAGATGAAGTTTGAAAATGAAAAGTTTGGTTTTTATCAAAGTAAAGTTAGTCAAACCCCGAACTTTGACCTATTTCAAAATAGGGTAAATGAACTCCAATTAAGCTGAAATTTTACAGGAAATATGTGGCATTGTAAGGTTTAAAAAAAGCCAAAGAACAATGGATTTGGATTTTTGTACAGAAAGTTATGATGTTCCAAAGATTGAAGAAAATCATTGAAAATCTTGGAAAATGAAAAATTGCCAAATGAACAGTACTTTTTCACGCAGTAAGCTGAATCAATTGGACAAGATAATAACTAAATGAGTACTTTTCCTTTAAATAGGAAATTATAAGCTTCAAGTAGAAGTTGGAAGCACTCAATTTTGATTTTTCTAGAATTAGTTATGAATTTTCAAAGTTGGCCTAAAAATCTGTGAATAGTGACGTGAATAGTAACCCTAAACTTTAAAATTTTAGTTTTCACTCTTTGGTTACTCTAAGTCACTAAAGGCCTAAAGGTGCTTCCAAATAGATATTTAATGAAGGTAAAGGTAAAGATTAAGGAGTGTCACACAGACCCCGATGGTGGTGCTAGCTGAGGGACCTGGCTACCTCTGATATAATGCTTAAGAGACCCAACTCTACTATCCAATCCCTGAACCGAGTGAGACAAAGATGCCAACTCACCTGATACAGAAACTTGGAATGAGTCAAAAGACTAAACCAAGGTTGCAATAGCTGCATCTAAGGATGACTGAAACATGGACTGAAACATGGCTCTGAGTCTCAGCATAAAAAGTTGTGGTAAACTCTTCTCCTCGAGAGGTAGCAGAGGTGGTCCTTCTCCTCCTCCTAGAAGCAGCTTCTAGCTTAGGATTGATGATTTCAATGTTCATCTGATGGAAGTGCATGGCCGTAAACTGCTGAGGAGTCAATGGTATTTGATCAGGGAGAAGATACCAAACATGATGATCCATGATGCAGGAGACTAAGCTAGGATAAGGTAAAGTCATCTTTTTCAATTTTGATCGTACCACCTTTTGGATCTCAAGGAAGACCATCTGTCCAATGTTTCTCTTCTCCTTCTTCATAATGGAACCAAGAATCTGATAGTCCATTATAGAGAAATGAGTAAAGTTATTACCTTTGTTTAACATGCAGCGATAGTAAACGTAATGGATGGTCATCTGCAATGGTGGCATGGAAGATGGATTAAAACGCAAGCCCTGTCCCTCCTGAAACTCTTCACCTGGCCTCAATGCCTCAAATATCTCTGCATTTCCAAGGTCCTTTAATGTCTTATCATAGCCTCCCGTACCCAGATAAACATTTAACAATTCAACAGAAATATTGATTCGACTACCCATCATGACCATATGCAGCCCATATTCCATAACTTTCTTCTTATTTTGAACAACATTCTTTTCAACCATATTGTTATAGAAGACTCTAACCATGTCAGGATTAAAAGGAGTTTGCAATGAAATCAGACTGTTATAATATTCCAGATATTCCTTTACATCTTGTCCTAGCAAACCACTTATATGATCCAAATCCACATAAACAGCAGGGCACAAGTCTCTATCTTTAAACTTGAAAGGGGAATTAATCATTACCGAATTAGCATTGTAGCCCTAAGGTGCCTCTGGAATCTCTGGTTGAGACTTCTTTTCCTTCTTGGACCCTTTCTTTGAGATGATGAAGCCCAATGAGTGGGAGAGATACTTTCAGTCTCGGAATCAGAATGATGATCAGTAAGAGTGGGCTCTGTCTGAGATGAAGTGTCCACCATGGGTGCCTTACCCTTGTCTTTCTTTCTCTGAATGGATTTTGGATGCTCTGTTCTTGGTCTCCTAACCAGAGGAGTCTCTGTTTCTTCCTCAGAGGGTTCGGCAATACGAACACGCTTAGAGGGAGTTTGAGATAACGATTGGGATTCAGAGGGGGCTTTGAAAGTTGATTTGGAAGACTTCCCTGCAGTTACTTTGGTGCGAGCCATGGAGAAATTGGATTAAAGAGCATGAAAAATGGAATTTTTGGCCGAAAAGAGAATAACGACGTCGAGTGGTTTAGAGGGAAGATTGGGTAATGAAAATAAGTTATAATGATAGAATGTAGAGCAGTTTTTACGGGTTTGATGAGAATGAAGGGATACGACAGTTTTCGATAGTTGCAACGGTTGAAAAAGAAACTGATTTGAGAAAACTCGAGTTATGAGAAGTAGAGGTTAGGGTTCGAGTTATTGCAGAAGAGGGGGAAATATAGTTTCTGAGTAATGGAACTCAAGTTTTGGTTTCCATAACTCGAGTTTCGTTAGTGAGAATTAATTTCCCAGTTATGGAAATCGAGTTTTGGTTTCTCAGAACTCGAGTTTCGAGAGGCAAAAAAATAGCTAACAGTCAGAACTCGAGTTTCGGTCTATCAGAACTCGAGTTTCATGACTCCCATATGAACAGACACCTCAGAACTTGAGTTATGCACTTCCAGAACTCGAGTTTCAGGCTTGTGAAGGAAAAATGCGTACCTGAACTGAGTTGTTAGCTCCCAGAACTCGAGTTACACAAACTTGAATGCCAGAACTCGAGTTTTCCCTTCCAGTTCTCAGAAATAGTGTTGGAACTCGAGTTGCCTTTTGTCAGAACTCGAGTTTCAAGCCTCTGTGTCACAACTCGAGTTTCTTTCTCCCATAACTCGAGTTTCTGAGCTTTGCTTCTTTAAACTTTTTTCTTGCACTTACATAGAAGCCTGCAAAATTCACTGAAAACACTCCGATGCTTAAGTTAGTATACTCAATCATCAAAACAATGGTAAATCAACATTACTCATAGTTCATTGGGATTCACCATTCTCAATTCTCTTCGAGTGTTCATGAATTGCTCCTTGCTAATGGTTTGGTGAAGATGTCTGCTATTTGTTAATGGGTTGGAATGAAAACCACTTTGATGTCTTTCCTTTGCACATGATCTTGGATAAGTGATGATGTATATCGATATGCTTTGTCCAAGAGTGATGCACAGGATTCTTTGCCAAATTAATAGTGCTGGTGTCATCACAGAGTATGGGAATTTATGTGAAACTCATTCCCAAGTCTTGAAGTTGTTGTTTCATCCACAACACTTGAGCACAACAGCTTGCAAGAACTATGTATTCAGCTTCTGTTGAGGATAGTGAAACTGTTGATTGCTTCTTGCTGAAGCAAGATACCAATGAGCCTCCAAGGAACTCGCACTGACCACTTGTACTTTCCTATCAGTCTTGTAGCCCGCATGGTCAGAATCTGAGTATGCTATTAGCTCTTCATTAGTTCCCTTGGCATACCATATTCCAAGATCAATGGTGCTAGTAAATTATCTAAAGATCCTCTTCACGTTTTCAGCATGTGATTCCTTTGGTGCTGCTTGATAACGTACACATATCCCAACACTAAACTGAATATCTAGTCTACTGGCTGTGAGATAGAGCAACGAACCAATCATTCCTCTATATCGCTTGATATCAAAGTCTTTACCTTTTGCATCAGCATCAAGCAATGTCGTTGAACTCACAGGAGTGTCTGAACTTTTGCACCAATCCATCCCAAAGCTCTTTTAGATACTTCGTTTGACTAATGAAAAGGCCGTTCTTCCTTTGTTCGATTTGAAATCCAAGAAAGAAGTTGAGTTCTCCCATCATTAACATCTCAAATTTAGCCCGCATAATCTTAGCAAATTCTTGGCATAGATCATTGCTAGTTGCATCGAAAATGATATCATCAACATAAATTTGTACAATTAACATACCAGATTTAGAATGCTTAACAAATAAAGTTGTATCAACCTTTCCTCTAGTGAAACCGTTTTTTATCAAGAAGTTGCTAAGTCTTTCATACCAAGCTTTTGGAGCTTGTTTTAATCCATAAATTGCTTTCTTATGTTTAAAAACATGATCGGGCTTAGAAAAACTGGAGGTTGTTCAACATATACTTCCTCCATAATAAACCATTTAGAAAAGCACTTTTGATATCCATTTGAAAAAGTTTAAAATCCATCAAGCACGCAAATGCAAGTAGGATACGTATGGCTTCCAATCTTGCCACTGGAGCATATGTTTCCTTATAATCAATCCCTTCTTCTTGATTGTAGCCTTTAGCCACTAATCGAGCTTTATTCCTGACAATGTTTCCGGATTCATCAAGTTTGTTTCTAAATACCCATTTAGTGCCTATAACCAGATGATCATTTGGACGGGGTACTAAGTCTCAACCTTGGTTTCTTTCAAATTGATTTAGCTCTTCTTCCATAGCTATAATCCAATCATTATCGCTCAAAGCTTCCTCAACATTTTTAGGCTATATTTTTGAAATAAATGCTGAAAATTAAGCCTCATTTAGAAATTGTTTTTGTGTTCGTACATCTTCATTCACTTCTCCAATAACTTGATTTAGAAGGTGGTTGCGGATGTATTTCCACGCTTTTGATTGAGGGGATTGAAGATGTTTATTCAATTGATCATTTACAAAATCATTTGTTGGTTGATCATCGATTGAACTATTGTTCTTTGCATTTTTCAAAACCTTTTGAAATAATAACTTCTTCATCAAGATTGGGTTTCACTTGAGGTTCGGTTACAACAAACACTATATGTACTGACTCTTCTACCACATAAGTAAGTTTGTTAAAGACTCTAAATGCTTTACTTCTATGGGAGTATCCTAAGAATAAGCCTTCATCAGATTTAGGATCGAATTTACCGAGATTATCCTTGGTGTTGTTGTGGATGAAACATTTCCTCCCAAATATATGTAAATGAGAAAGGTTTGGCTTCCTTCCTTTGAACAGCTCGTAAGAAGTCTTTCCCATGGAAGTTCTGATGTAGGCTCGGTTGGATATATAACATGCCGTGTTGATCACATCTACCCAAAATACTTTGGAAACTTTCTTTTCTAACATCATCGCTCAAGCCATATATGCAATTACTCGATTCTTTCGTTCCACGAATCCATTTTGTTGAGTTGTTCTTGGAGCTGAGAAATTATGGTTGATTCCTTCTCTTTCACAGAATGTTGCAAAGTCACCATTCTTGAATTCTCCACCATGATCTGTTCTAATAGAAACAATGGACATACCCTTGTCATTTTGGACCTTCTTGCAAAAGTAATGAATAATTCAAAAGTATCATTCTTTGATGCTAGAAATATGGTCCCATGTAAATCTAGAGAAATCATCTACAATAACTAGAGTGTAAAGGTTTCCTCCTAAACTCTTTACTCTTGCAGGACCCATCAAGTCCATGTGAAGTAGTTTAAGGGGTCTCTTAGTTGAAATCTCTTTATTTGATTTAAAAGAAGACTTGGTTTGTTTTCCCATTTGACAGGCATCACAAACTAAATCATTTTTGAAACTGATGTTTGGAATCCCTTGAACTAATTCATTCTTGATTAATCGGTCAAGTTGATTCATGTTAACATGTGCTAAACGTTTATGCCACAAATGACTCTCATCCGCTTGACTAATTAAGCAAGAGTTAGAGAAAGCATTTTCTAAGTCAATGGTGTAGCAGTTACCATCCCTTGGAGCTTGGAGTTATATGTTCAACTTTTCTTTGTTGATCGGTAGATCTTTCTTATTAATGATGAAGCATTCTTGTGAGTCAAAGATCACCCAATTATCTTTATCAGCACTTTGGCTTACGCTTAGTAAATTGTGACACAGTCCTTCCACATGATAAATATATTTGACTGGTGCTCCATTAGCATTACTAACATCACTAGCTCCAACAATTCTACTGGATTGGTTGCCTCCAAAGCTTACATTTCCACCTTCTTTTGCTTTAAGGTTGACAAACTTATATTTGTCACCTGTCATATGTCTTGAGCATTTACTATCGATATACCACTTACTTGACTTAGATGCTCTAAGACAAACCTGCATAAAGATCATTTAATTGATTTAGGTACCCAAGTCTTGTTGGGTCCTTTCAGGTTAGTGCTAGGTGCCTTTGGAACATAAGTTCCTTTAGGTACCCATTTGCAAGTTCCAAGATCTTTCTTTTTCTTAAAAGGACAAGAAGTAGTTCTATGTCCCTTTCTATTACAATAATTGCAAAAGGCAAACGGTTTAGACATGTGCACAGATCTTTGGAAAAACTTTAAATATCTTTTATTTCTATTCTTCTTCTTTCCTTTGTGAAAATCATTTACTGGGTTATAACCTATGCCACTACCATCATTAATTACTCTTTGGATTTTCAAAATGATTTGTAACATCTCACTGCTTTTTGTAAATCGTTCAAGAGACTTAGTCAATCTATCATTTTCTGTTTTCAGGATTTCATATTTAGAGCACACAGAAGCAGTTACAGTTTTCTCAATTGGTTTTTCCAGCTCCCAAACCTTTTTCCTAAGAAATGGTAATTCTTTTGCAAATTTTAACAATTCAAGGTGCATTTCATGATAATCTTAAAGTAATTCATCATAAGTGGGGTTGGTGAGAATTACCTCCTCTTTCTCTGAGTCTTCTTCTTCCTGAGCCACTAGACAAAGGTTTGCTTCTTCTTCTGCTTTGTTTTCTTCGTCTGAGGTACTGTCGCCCCAAATGCCAGAGACATATGCCTTTTTCTTCTTAAAGAATCTTGGTTTCTTTTTCTTCTTCTCTTTATTCTGAGTAGCAATCAGCAGACAATCTACCCTGACGTGTCCTGGTTTGTTGCATTCATAGCAAACAATTCTGCTTGATCCTCCTTTTAGTGGTTGTCGGGTCTACTGATCTTTTCGGTACATTCTTCTGAACTTGCAAACTACCATTGCAAGTTCTTCATCTTCTACACCTTCTTCTTCTTCCTCCTCCTCTATTTCAGGTTCCTTTTCCTTTTCTTTTACAGTTTTGAGTGCAAGCCCCTTTTTCTTCTTTTCTTCGATGTTGGATAATTCTTTCTTGAATTTCTACTTGCTCTCATATTCTACAAGGCTCCCAAACAATACTGCCACTGAAGTCATTGACTCTCCACAGGACTCTTCGATGGTTGTTACTTTCGCTTCCCACTTGCAGGATAGTACATTGAGAATCTTTCTCACTTGGGAACGTTGATTGTATGTTTTTCCAAGAGCAGCTAACTTGTTGATAAGGTGAGTATGCCGTATTTGGAATTGTGCAATTGTTTCTTCATCCCTCATTTTGAGTAAGTCATACTCAGTGATGAGCATGTTTACTCTACTTTCCTTTACCTTTTTACTTCCTTCGTAAGCAATCTCCAATGCTTCCCACATGTGTTTTGCCAAGGGTAAAGTGCAGGCCTTGAAGAAATTATCTTCATTTAAAGCTGCTTGCAACATTAGGACATCTTTTCGGTTCAATAGCATCTTCTTCTTGTCTTCACCATCGAACTGTGCCTTAAGCTTTGGAACAAGCTTCTTGTCTTCATTGGCATAATGTCGCCTGTTTAAAAAATATCCCACAAATCAAAATCAGTTGCCATAATAAAGTTCTAAAACTTTATCTTCCAAAAAGAGAACTTCTGGCTGTTGAGTGCTGGAGGTCTGGTTATTGATGCTCCATCGGCTATCATGTGTTCGCCAAATCCTACCATGATCGCTCTTGAGATAGTTACATCATCTAAACAAAAGACCTGCTCTGATACAAAATGTTAGTGTAGGATTTGACCAAGAGGGAGTTGAATTGGTCACGTTTAAAAATTAAAATGTAAATCATAGAAATTAAAATGAAGTCACCGAGATTACAGAGGAATAATGGGCACGGCGATTTATCCTGATCTGTCCTCTCTAACCTACGTCCAGTCCTCATAGCTCTTCTGAGATTTGCAATCCACTAATGATAATCAACCAAGCTTTACAAGCCTTTACAATTAAGGAATCACACTCCCCCCACTATTCGCAAGATAACAGGGACCTTCACTCTCTGTTTTTCAACAAACTCACAGCCCAATAAACTCAAAGCCCCAACCTTGAGTTTCTCACTGAATACAAGAATAAATTACAAGTTTAAACTCTCAAGTGAGTAGATATGCTAATCACTGAAGATCACAGAATGATTTTGAATGTTTACAGAAGACAAGAGAACATATGAGTAAAAGTGTTGTTGATCGTCATCTCTTTCTGTCGTCAATGCTTCTCTATTTATAGTTGACCTCATTCAAAGTGTCCGTTAGAGAAAATCAAATGTCTGTTACTCTGATTGAGTAGCCGTTGTCTCTGGTTTGTGGATGCATTGAATACTGTAATAAATGCATTCGTTTGACGTTGGTGGAGTCTATGAAGCTTCTGATTTCTTGTTATTTTTCGGAGAACTTCAGCAGACGAGAATTTTCCTGTTTCATAGGTTAGTGTTCAAGCACTTATGGTGGCAGTTGAGTTTTTAAAAACTTTGACAGGAATAAGAAAGGATTTGGTAAAAGTGAGGCTCAGTTGTCAGATAAAGTTAGGACTCGAGTTGAAGGAATTCATGACTCGAGTTCTATCTCATGGGTGTACAGCAATTTGAAACGTTATGTGATAAAACTTCAAGTTTTCTAAGTGCCTGACTCGAGTTAATAAAACTTTAGTCGGGAGACTCAAGTTTATAATGAAAGTTTCATAACGTAGTTTTAAAAACTTTTATTTGGAAACTCGACTTTAGAATGCAAGTTATGAAACCATGTTGTGAAACTCGATTTCTGAAAAGTGAGTAACTCGAGTCACTGAAACTTTAATGCTCGAGTTGTCACAACTTGAAGCTAGAAACTCGAGTTGTCCTTGAAAGATTTGGGAAACTCGAGTTGTTCAAGACTGCAACTCGAGTTCTAGAATAAGGTTCCTAGTAAACAAATTTTTAGGCATGCAACTCGAGTTCTAAAAAGGATGTAACTAGAGTCATGACAACTTGAAGCTAGAAACTCGAGTTTTCCTTCAAAGTTTTGGGAAACTCGAGTTCTTCAATGCTATAACTCGAGTTCTTGCATGTGAAGTTCCTTGGACAGAAGATTTGGGGCACAAAAATTGAGTTGTAGGAAGATGAAACTCGAGTCATCAAAACTTTTTCTTGGAAACTCGAGTTCTTACTGAAAGTTTTGAAATCAAAGGCATAAACTTGAGTTTTGGAACATCAAACTCGAGTTTTTGAACTACAAAGACAATTTTTCAAAATTTCAAAAACATTTCCAAATCTTGCCATGTAATCTTTAAATTAAAACTTTGTTATCATCAAAACAAGGTATCAACATTAACGACTTAGTTGGGCTGACTAGATCCATCCTGTCTAGTTACTTGATCTGGTGGCACGTGTAATATCCATAAATTTCAATGCTAGCTAAACTAAATGCTAATCCAATTACTAGGAAACAAAAAGAGAAATCAGAGGTAAATAGTATATAAAGAAAGACTATAGGCCGGAAGTCATAAAGATAGACCTGGCATAGTACACGGAGTTCCGTAGGAATTCCAGAATTAAGGAAACATTGCCTAGAGTGGTATGAGGATGGGAAAACCTTCAGGAAAGGGACCCATACGTCATTTAATAAAAGACCAAGGACATAAAGGTCTTTTAGTATCAAAAGTAAGGGCAAAATAGTAATTTTTGGAAAAGTAGAGAAAGTAAGGGCAAAAT
>JANTPZ010153930.1:4686-16826 GCA_025593235.1 Vachellia pachyceras
TGAGGACTGGACGTAGGTCAGAAGGACCAAACCAGGATAAATCCCCTTGTTCATCTCTCCTTTTATCTCTCGGTGACATTGCTCTTGCTTTTGCATTTAAGTTTTAAATTTCAATAAGGGAACCAATTCACCCCCCTCTTGGTTTTATCCTGCACTAACAAACACGACGCAACCTTTCATGCAATCACATCAGTCCCTTTTGTCACACAATATCTCAGTCAAGGATGAGGCATCATCATCCTATTCCTGACGATTACTTTCTCAATCCTTAAGTAGTCTGATCAAGGAAACGAAAACTCCTTTTCATAACAGTATGGCCATACATTTCTCAGACTCACTCATTGAGGGGCCCAGTAATATCTCTCAACTAATGTGAGGGACAAATTCCATCTTGATCACTCACATTCCTCCATAGGAAAACCCTTAAGCCCGATTATAGCCTTTATTATCACCCGGTCAAAGGTGACCTTTGACTAAGTCAAAGCTTAGTGACTTTCATGCAGGAATCCATGATAATTTCAGGTCAAAAGATATTGTGACATGATTACATATGAGATAAGCTAATGACTTAATCCATGCTGCTTTCTCATAGCAGGTCGGTCCAACACCTTGTACTCTTACAAGTGCCTATGATTTTAACTCGTATCTCCATACTTTATCAAAGTCATACTGGTCTTACTTTATCTTTGTTTCCACACAGATAACCGACCAGGGACATTTAGGACAATATTCATAATTTGCCCATGGATGCAATTATCATAATAAATATGCAAAAGTTATGATATTACATGGAGAAAATACAAGAAATAAATAATATCTGAGGTACAATTATTAGCCCCTAGGGCACAATTTCCAACATCCCCCCACTAGGTACAATCATTAATTTGTCTAATTCCCATTGTCTTAACATGACCTTCATGTTTCGCTTGTGCAAGCAGTTTGTTAAGAGGATCAGCAACATTGTCTTCTCCAGATACTTTACATATTTTGATATCACCTTTATCATTAATTACTATGATAAGGTGAAATAGTCTGAGTATATGCTTGCATGTGCAATAGCACCATTATTGTCACAAAACAAATCTATTGGATTTGAGATGGTAGGGATCACCCCTAGTTCATTAATGAACTATCTGATCTAAACGGCTTCTTTAGCTACAGCTGATGCTACTATATACTTGGTTTCAGTTGCAGAATCAGCTTCTGTGCTTTGCTCAAAGCTCTTCCAGCTTACTACACCACCATTAAATAGGAACACATAACCTGACTGCGATCTAGAATCATCTTGGTCAGTTTGGAAACTCGCATCTGTGTAACCATTTACATAGAGCTCATCATCCAAACCACCATACACCAAGAATAGATCTTTAGTCCTTCTCAAGTACTTAAAGATATTCTTGACAGCAGTCCAATGACCTTCACCTGGATCTTGCCGGTATCTGCTAGTCATACTTAAGGCAAATGAGACATCCGATCGAGTACATAACATGGCATACATGATAGATCCAATAGCCGAGACATATGGAACATTACTCATGCGATCTCTTTGATCTGGTGTTTTATGACACAGATCCTTGGAAAGAAGGTTACCATGAGACATGGATATGTACCCCCTCCTTAAGTCCTGCATATTAAACCTATGCAGTATTTTGTCTATATATGTACTTTGACTTAAGCCTATAAGCCTCTTGGATCTATCTCTATAGATCATAATCCCTAGGATATAAGTGGCTTCGCCCAAGTCTTTCATTGAAAATGACTCTCATAACTAAGACTTGACACTTTGCAAGGTAGGAATGTCATTCCCAATGTGTAGGATGTCATCAACATAAAGCACCAGGAATACAACTGTACTCCCACTGACCTTCTTGTAAACACAAAGTTCATCCATATTTTGAATGAAGCCAAACTCTTTGACAACTTTATAAAAACGATGATTCTAATTCCGTGATGCTTACTTTAATCCATAAATGGATCGTTGAAGCTTGCATACATTACCAGAGTCCTTTGGACGCACAAAACCTTCAGGTTGTATCATGCACACATCCTCAAGTAGCTTTCCATTAAGGAAAGTTGTTTTGACGTCCATCTGCCATATTTCATAGTCATATTGACTTGGCTAAAGCAACTGGGGAAAATGTTTCATCATAGTCAACACCATGAGTTTGTGTGAATCCTTTTGCAACCAGTCTTGCCTTGAAGACATTTACTTTTCCATCCATATCAATTTTCTATTTAAAAAACCCATATGCACCCAATGGTTTTTACACCTTCAGGTGGGTCAGGGTCAACCAAGGTCAACACCTGATTGCCATACATGGATTACATTTCAGACTTCATGACATCCAGCCATTTGTCAGAGTTTGGTCCAACTACGGCCTCTAGATAGGTGGTTGGCTCATTATGTTCAATGAGCAACACATCATGACTCCCAGTAACCAAAAATCCATATCTCTGAGGTGGTTTTCGTGACCTATCAGACCTCCATAGGTCTTACATTACTTGAAGAGGCTCAACAACATCTTGTGAGTTTTCTCTATCTTCCATATGTGGTTCTATAATGTCTTGAGATTCTTAAACTTCTTCGAGATGCAATTTGCTCCCACTGGTCCTTCTAGAGATGAACTCTCTTTCTAGAAAGACACCGTTTCGAACAACAAACACTTTGTGCTCGATGGGATTATAGACATAGTATCCCTTTGTTTCCTTGAGATACCTCATAAAAGGCATTTGGAAGATCTGTTTGATAACTTATTGGAGGCCCGCTGTTTGACTTAGACCTCACATCCCCAAATCTTAAGAAGAGACAAGCTTGGTTTCTTCCCAGTCCATATCTCATATGATGTCTTTTCAACTGCCTTAGATGGAACACGATTCAATATGAATGCAGCTGTTTCCAGTGCATGGCCCCAAAAGAAAGGTAGAAGATCTGTTTAACTCATCATAGATCGAGCCATATCTAATAGAGTTCGATTCCTCCTTTCAGAAACTCCATTCCATTATGGGGTTCCTGGAGGAGTGAGTTGTGAAATTATTCCATAACTCTTAAGATGATGGTCAATGAACTCTTGGCTCAAATATTCACCTCCTCGATCTGATCGAAGGGTTTTAATTGTCTTGCCAAGTTGGTTTTGCACTTCATTTTGGAATATTTTGAACATTTCAAAATATTCAAATTTAATTTCATTAGATAAATGTAACTATATTTACTGAAATTATCTATAAAAGTAATGAAGTACATCTAACCTCTTCTGGCAAGTGTATTTAGTGGTCCACATACATCTATATGTATGAGGCCCAATAAATCAGTGGTCCTCTCACTATGCCCAGTAAAAGGTGCCTTAGTCATCTTTTCCAATAAACAAGATTCACACGTGTCGATTGATTGAAAGTTAAATGAGTCAAGAAATCCATCTTGATGGAGTTTAAAAATGTGTTTCTCATTTATGTGGCATAGACAACAATGCCATAAATAGATTGGATTCAAATCGTTTAATTTAATCCTCTTAGCAATTATGTTATAGATATTTCCACTTACGGGATGTTCTATATTTAAAAGGTAATGGTCAAGATGCAGATCACCATCAGCATAAAAATATCATTACGATAAATTGAACATTTACCATTCCCGACAATGAAAGTATAACCTTCCTTATCTTTTCCAGATCTTCTAGTTAGAGTTTGCAATTCTTCTTCCAATGACCAGGTTCATTGTAGAAGAAGCACACTACTTTTGGAGGCTTTCCCTTCTTAGGCGTGGACTTAATTTCAGGTTTATTTGGCCCTTTGGTCTTACCAGCTGAGCCACTACCCTTTCCTTTACCATTGCCTTTCCTTTTCTTTTCAAACAATGAATGATAAATGATGCACCTTCAGCAATTTCGTAGGAATGCAAGGCCTTAATGGTCTCATACCTCTCTTGCCTTGCCTGTTATTAGAACATTTCCTTAAGATGAATAATCATCTTATAAGCCTCAATGTGTTCTAGATCTCTTTGAATCTCTGGAACCATGGTGGCAAGCATCAGGCATCCTACGTCCCACAGAGTTATCCTTATGCTTCATGTAAGTATCTTTCTGAGCTCTGGGAGCATTGGTTGTAGGCTCATTAGGAATGGGTCGATCGAGGACATAAACATTTCTTTCATGTTTGAGAACAATTCTCGAGTTCCTGAACCAGTCAAGAAAGTTCATTCCATTTATTACCGATTGTAATGATAATGTAGCAGTATTACTAATCGACATGATTCTATAATTTCAAAATACGCAAAGTAGATTATTAATCTCCCATTGAATTAATAATCCTCAATATAATTAGTAGGTTAAGATCCATACTTCACTTAATTTAACTCCACTTTGGCAAGACCTTAAATTCAAGTTATTTAGGTAGGTAACCCTTTACCAATTACATCATATGTAACTCTTAGATTTTATGGGATTCGGTCATCATATGACCCAACATGTTTAATCACATATAATGCCTTGAAATCAAAACCGTTTTCATAATCTCAATTAAGTCAAGACAATAATGAATTATGTGAGTAGCACTATTACTCACGATTGTCTTCCCAAGATAACTCAAATGCATCCACTTTGGTGGAACCTGCAACTGAGCGATCAAGGTTTTGACAATTATTCATTAATTGACGGACGGACGGCATTATGACTTTAAGATTGAATTATGAGGATTTTTTTTTAAATTAACTGGTTTATATGTATATAACGCAGTTTGTATCTCGAAATTCAAAATGTGAAATTCAAATTTTGCAATTCTAATTTGAATTAATCTGATTTGATCAAATCATATCCATATAATTAATCCAAATAGTGAGCCAACGAATTTAATTTATCTTTATAAATTAAATCTGAATATTAATGTTAGTCATTTAATTTATCAAATAAATTAAATACTAACATATAATATTATTGTCATTTCGAATTCATATATATATAATTCGAATAAACCCTAGAATTAAAGCTCTTGTTGGGTTGTTCTTGCGTACGACTCTGTAAACCTATATGAAGTTGGTAGTGGGCTAAATTCAACATTAGCCCACAAGTCGTAAGCGGTCTCTAGTAAGACATTACGACTACCCAAATCATATGGGGATCGTTAAAACGACGCAACCTTTCAT
The DNA here is from genome assembly GCA_025593235.1 of Vachellia pachyceras. Lineage (NCBI taxonomy): Eukaryota > Viridiplantae > Streptophyta > Magnoliopsida > Fabales > Fabaceae > Vachellia > Vachellia pachyceras. The sequence goes on from JANTPZ010153930.1 coordinate 9,821, forward strand.
GCAATCACATCACGTCCCTTTTGTCACACAATATCTCAGTCAAGGATGAGGCATCATCATCCTATTCCTGACGATTACTTTCTCGATCCTTGAGTAGTCTGATCAAGGAAACGAAAACTCCTTTTCATAACAGTATGGCCATACATTTCTCAGACTCACTCATCGAGGGGCCCAGTAATATCTCTCAACTAATGTGAGGGACAAATTCCATCTTGATCACTCACATTCCTCCACAGAAAAACCCTTAAATCCGATTATAGCCTTTATCATCACCCGGTCAAAGGTGACCTTTGACTAAGTCAAAGCTTAGTGACTTTCATGCAGGAATCCATGATAATCTCAGGTCAAAGGGTGTTGTGACGTGATTACATATGAGATAAGCTAATGACTTAATCCATGTTGCTTTCTCATAACGGGTCGGTCCAACACCTTGTACTCTTACAAGTGCCTATGACTTTAACTCGTATCTCCATACCTTATCAAAGTCATACTGATCTTACTTTATCTTTGTTTCCACACAGATAACCGACCAGGGACATTTAAGACAATATTCATAATTTGCTCATTGATGCAATTATCATAATAAACATGCAAAAGTTATGATATTAAATGGAGAAAATACATGAAAATAAATAATGTCTGAGGTACAATGATTGGCCTCTAGGGCACAATTTCCAATAGCTGGAGGTCGTACTATGTTGATTGACAAACATTGCTGCTGCATCTCATGGACGATGGCAAACATGAGCTTTAAAGGGGATTTTTTTTTGTTATGGAGCTTGGCACTTTTGACATTATTCTCGGGGCCCAATGGTTAGCTGGTTTGGGTCGAATTGTTCTCGATATGAATCAAAAATTCATGGCATTCTCACATATGGGCCACTATTGCAAATTGTATGGGGTCGATTCTCCACCTAAAGGGCTCATAAACGACTCCGACATCTCTTCGGATTTGCGGGAGGCAACACATTCGTTCTTCATTTATGCTCTTCCACATCCTACAGCTATTGTGATGCCTATTAGCAGGGAAACTTCCCTCTCCTCTAATCTCGACCAACTCTTGTGCTCCTTCGACGACGCCTTTGCCGAACCACAGCAACTCCCACCCTCTCGCATTATTGATCACCAAATTCACCTCAAGGAGAACAAGCCTGTTAGTTTCAGACCATACCGGTATGAACCACTGCAAAAGGATGAAATCGAGAAGTAGGTTCAGCAGATGCTTCACTCGGGAGTCATACGCCACAAGAAAGACGGCTCCTGGCGTTTGTGTGTGGATTACAGGAAGCTCAACCATGGCACCATCAAAAACAAATTTCCCATCCCTCTCATCGAAGACTTGATCAATGAACTAGAGGGAGCAACATATTTTTCTAAGCTTGATCTTTGTGCAGGGTATCATCAAATACGCATGCATACGGCTGACATCCACAAAACTACTTTTCAAACATATGAGGGGCTCTATGAATTCGTCGTCATGCCATTTGGACTTAGCAACGCTCCTGCAACATTTCAAAGTTTGATTAACTCTGTTTTCCGCCCTCACTTACGGAAATTCATTCTTATTTTTTATGATATTTTGATATATAGCAGGGACTGGAATTCTTAACTGGACCACCTATCGACGGCTTCCCCTTGCTACGCGACAATACCTTATTTGCTAAGGCCAACAAGTGTATTTTCGCCACTACTAATGTTGACTATTTGGGGCATCGAATTTCAGCAGCCGGAGTGGAAGCCAATCCCAACAAACTAGCTGCTATTCAATCATGGCTAACCCCTACGTCACTCCGCACCTTAAGATCATTTTTGGGACTTGCTGGATATTACAAAAGTTTTATTCGCAATTTTGAAGCCATTTGCCAACCTCTCACAGCGCTGCTCCAAAAGGATACAAAGTTTTAGTTGCCACCGGAAGCAGAGCATACATTTGTCACTCTTAAGGCACGGCCTTATCCTCTCCACCAACGTTGGGCCTCCCCAACTTTAATGACAAATTTATCATCGAGACAGATGCTTCAGGCACAGGAATGGGAGCTATCTTAGTGCAGAACGGGCACCCACTGGCATTTACGAGCAAGGCGTTAAGTGGCAGAGCAAGATCACTATTAGCCTATGAATGAGAACTCATGGCCATTATCTTCGCCGTTAAACAATGGTGCTCCTACTTGCTTGGTATACCTTTTGTGATATGTACTGATCATTTGCCTCTCAAACATTTGTTGGAGCAACGTTCGATGTCTCAGGAGCAATTACGATGGCTCAACAAGCTGTGGGGTCTATAGTATGAGATTGAGTACCACCGGGGTAAGGAAAATGTCGCCGCCAATGCTCTTTGTCATTGCCATGACGGGGATTTAGCTGTTATTACTGCTCCAACCATAACACTCTGTGATCGCGTCCGGCAATCCTGGTCCGTGGACAATCACTTGCAGCAACTTATTCACGAGCTAGAGCAGGATCCTTCTTCGCATGTACACTATTTGTGGCATAACAATACCCTGCATCATAAAGGTTGCTTAGTGGTTGGTGCTAATAGGCCCCTACGGACAAATTTGCTCCGATACTTCCACTGTGACGCCTCAAGGGGCCACTCTAGTATGACTCCCACGTAAAAGCAATTAGCCTCTGTGTTCTACTGGAAACTTGCCAACGGTTTATTCATACTTGTGAAACTTGCCAACGGTTTAAATATGAAACAGGCTTCACAGGGGTTGCTTCAGCCTCTACCAATTCTCGAGCATGTCTGGACAGAGCTTTTAATGGATTTTATTTGTGGGTTGCCCAAGTCATATTCCAAGTCAACCATCTTGGTGGTGGTTGACCGGTTGAGCAAGGCTAGCCATTTCATAGCTCTAAAGCATCCCTTCTCGACTGTAGACGTTGCTCAGGTCTTCGTGGATAATGTCGTTAAGCTCCATGGCTTCCCTAAGTCCATCATGACGAACAGAGATCCTATTTTCTGTGGTAAGTTCTGGAAAGAGTTATTCCGTTTGTATGGAGTGAAGCTTCAGTACTCGTCAGCTTACCATCCTCAATCTAACAGGCAAACGGAAGTTCTGAATCGCTGCTTAGAATTTTATCTCAGGTGCATGACCAGAGATTTCCCTAAACAATGGGCACGATGGTTGTCATTGGCTGAACTGTGGTACAACACCACCTACCACTCTACAATTGGAATGACCCCGTTCCAAGCTGTGTATGGTGCCACCTGCCGTACCTTCCAGGCGACTCAGCTAACGACATGGTCGACTGCCTCTGTCTCTCTCGCGAGCTCACTCTGCAACTGCTTAAGGGCCATTTGCTGAAGGCTCAGCACATGTTGGTTCAGCAGGCTAATAAGCATCGTAGCGAACAAGGATGTCTTTTAAGGGGGAGTATTTGATATGTGGAGAGGGAACACGTGGCATAGTAGGAGTAACCATTTGTTATGCTTGTTATGTTGATTGTAACAGTTCAGTGATTGCTGCTATTAGTTCTAACTGTTGTAGGAAGTTGTTATTTCTGCTATGTGGGCCTGGGTCCCTTAGTTGATGATACTCGTGTCACACAGCGTATATATGTGTGCGCATACGTAATTGAGCATGAATGAAAAATACTTAGTTCTTCTCTTCATTCTCGTCTTTTCCTTTCTCTGCTATTCAGCCAGTACCAAGGAAAGATTGTGTTCACTTAGACTCATTATATGCACATGATCTGAAATATGTAGGACATTCAAGTAAGATACCAACTCACACACACAGCCCAGGCATAACAACAAGGGAAATAATAATAATAATAATAATAATAATAATAATAATAATAATGATTAACTGTTAAAATGAAATTACAAAAGTAACCCTACCCAACACATACAAAATCACTACACTACCCTTATACATCTAATGCCGGATCCATTACTTCCTCTGATTATAAGATTTTATTTATAGTACAAATTTATATTTAAAATGGAAGGGAGTATTAATCAATCCTTCACAGAATAATCTACAAAATACAAAACAAGGTATACCTATAGAACGTTGATTACTCAGAAGTCAGATCAGCAAATTAATCCACACCTTTCTTATCCAAGTCAGACATTGTACATCCCCTCAGGCACAAACTGCAAGAAGCATCCCGTTAAATGGTTGAAATAAAAAACAGATCATTTTTAGGGGAAAACAAAAGGAAATTGATGAGAAATGATAAAATGAAAAGCAAATCAGAAAACTTACCTGAGCAACTCACAATATTCAGAAGTGACTAATGAGATAAGCAGCATTAACATGAAGTTCAAAGCTTCCAGTGGCAATAACTAGAAGAAAAATCATCCACCCATACTACAATAGTAAACCGCCAATTTAAGAAATAGGTAGATAAAAACTACTTTATCAGTTTTAACAAGCAAAAACATGGGAAAAAAAAAACTAGAAGCCAGATAATGAAGTTTTGAGTTTTAGATAAAGTAGAGATATAGTGTGTGTTTGGGAACTCCGTTGGGAAAATGGATTTTGCATATTTCGAGGCATTTTGGGAATTTTGAGATGGTTTTACGGATTTTTAGATGGTTTTTATGGATTTCGAGATGGTTTTTACAGATTTTAAGATGGTTTTGTCTTGGCTTACGTGCACCGTTTGGGAAAATGGCTTCCCAAACAGGCACATAGACTTTTTAGGGCTATTGATGAAGAGAAGATTTGTTTGAACCTATATATTTCTTCTATTCATGGATTGAGAGTTTAAGAGGATTTGCCAATTGCCATAGTTTTCTATCAACAGACTCCTTGTTCATTGTTATTTCTAGCCAACTAGCAGAGTCATGAGATTATTATCAAAGAGGAATCAAATTAAAGGGAAGTTCTGATAAAATGATTTAGGAATCCTAAACATGCATAGAATTATGCTTGTGTAATTGTGATCTTGGATAACTGTGATTTATGAAAACCAACTTATTACAACATGGCCTCATGTTATTTTTGGGACAGTTTCAACCTTGTTTTACCAAAAAAAGTAAAAATCATTTAACTTTTGAGAAATAGGTATATAAAAACTAAAAGAAATAAGTTTCCAGTGGCCATAACTAAAAGAAAAATCATTCAACCATACTACAATAGTAAAGCGCAATTTGAGAAATAGGTATATAAAAACAAATTTAGCAGGTTGAATGGGCTTTCATAAGCAAAAACTTCAAAAATAAAAACAAAACCTTAAAACCATGTGACCTTAACATGACCTCATGTTATTTTTGGAACAGTTTCAACTATATTTTCCCATTGTAAAAATGATCAACTTCAAAGTATTACCAGCAATAAAAAAAACCAGATTTACGAGTATAATTTGATGATAAGCGGAAAGATATTACCGTAGAGACATCAGAACCCGTATGTGCCGTTCTCTCTTTTCCTCCACGTGCCTGTCTGGGAAGCCATTTTCCCAAACGGTGCACGTAAGTCGAGACAAAATCATTTCGGAATCTGTAAAAACCATCTCGAAATTCATAAAAACCATCTTGAAATCCGTAAAACCATCTCAAAATTCCCAAAATGCCTCAAAATCTGCAAAATCTATTTTCCAACGGAGTTCCCAAACAACCACAGCCGGAGCAACATATTTCGCTTGAACCTCCTCCATGAAGCTCAGGTAAATATCTTCAGTAGAGTTGAGAAGTAATTTCGCCAGCGCCTTGTGTGTGTGAGCAGCAGGGCGCTTTCTCCCTGGCGGACCCGGTGTTGTTTCCGCAGCACCTCCCAGCGACGATGCAGGAGGTGTAGGATATAGATCCCCCAGCGTTTGCCGTTCTCTGTTTTCCTCCACAACAGCTGGAGCAACAACACATTCCGTTCGAAGCTCATCCATGAAGCCCAGGTAGATGTCTTCAGCAGGGTTCAGAAGCAGTAATTCCCCCAACACGTTGGGTGCGCGCGTAGCAGGTATCTTTCTCCCTGGCGCACCCGACGTTGTTGCCGTAACACCTCCCAGCGTCGATGTCTAAGATATAGTACATAGATCTGAATAATCAACAATTTTCTCTCTAATATTCCAAAATATTATGGAAGACTCTAGAATGATGTGGAAGCCTTTAGAAGGTTGTAGAAGATTGTGGAAGGTATTAGAAGATTTTGGAATTTTATAAAAGCCCCTAGAAGTTTTTGGAAGGATGTGGAAGCTTGTGGAAAGATGTAGAAGCTTGTGGAAAATTGTGGAAGCCTCTAGAGACTCGTCTAGAATAATATAAAGAGATTTAGAATGTATGTGATATTTGTAGATTTGTGTAAAATTCTCTAAATGTAAAATGTAAACCGTATGATCAAATCAATCTCCACCGTTCGTTAAGAAGGTGAAAGAGTATAAATAGGTAGTGTGTGGGTAAGTTGGAAGTGTTGAGAAGTAGAAGTGAGAAGTGTTGAGAGGAGAGAGTTGAGAGAAGTGGAAGAAGTAAGAGAGTTGTAAGTTAAAATGTGTAAGCAAAAAATTTGAGTGTGTAAGAGAAATACATGAGTTACTGTATTTCATCTCTTCGGTTGTAAATAAAAGTTTCTTTTCATTGATGTTGATGCTTCCTACCCAACAAGATCCACCGGCGTTCGCCATTCTCTCTTTTCCTCCACCACAGCCGAAGAAACAGATTCAGCTTGAAGCTCCTCCATGAAGCTCTGGTAAATATCTTCAAAAGGGTTCAGAGGTAGTAATTCCGCCAACACATCGGATGCGCGCGTAGCAGCGATCTGTGCATCCGGAGTCGTTGCGGCGACACCTCCCAGAAACGGTGTCGATGGTGGAGAACATAGATCCTCCGGAGAAGGTTCCATCAAAGATTTGAAATCTGAACAGAGAGAATGAAGTTTCGAGATGAGAAGGGAAAGCTTAAGAGAGTTTTCTGGCGGGATGGAAAACTTGTGAGAAGAAGTGGGAAGGCTTTCTGGCGGGATGGAAAAAGAAGCCGTTGAAATTGAATGTGGGAGATAGCGCGCCTTAAACCCTAGATGTGAACGTTAGATGCGCGCCCCCTCCTAATTGCCGCCTCATA
>JANTPZ010153931.1:3993-14311 GCA_025593235.1 Vachellia pachyceras
TTCCTTTTTTACACTCATTCTCTCTCATCATTTTTCACATTCATTCTCTCTCACTCATCATCTTTATAAATAAGGATACATTTAGAACAAAAAAGTGACATCTCTTAGACAATTATTACTTTTCACTAATTTTATAAAAAAGATTGGGCAAAGTATAAACAAAGAGTCCATTTGATAGGTTGAAATTGAACTTGATGGAGATGTAAATGAAAAAGGATATTGAGATGGTGTTAAAAGTATCTTTAGTATTTATGCATACGCTGTAACATCCTAATTTTTATTTATAACATTTAATTATCTTTGACAAATAAATATATATTTAAAAGATTTAATTGTTATTTAGAAATAATACTTATAGTTAGTATAATTTGTTTGGTAGTTGTGTGAATTAAAAAAACAATATATATAGGCAAAAGGCCACGTACAGGGACTAGGTAGCTTAGTAACAAAAATATATATATAATAAAAGGAATATATATAAAAAAGGAGAAGGGCGGCTGTACACATATATGTATATTATTAAAGACAAACAAAAAAATGAATAAAAATAATAATAAAAGGGGAAGGGGCTGCAACTTATATATATATTGCACTCACATAGCCATTAGGTTTCTATTAGGTCTCCAGCGTCCTCTTCTCTTCCACTTTCCTCTCTCGTGCCGTCATTGCTCTTCTTGTACGTAAGAGTTTGTTTTGAGATCAATTAGATGGAAGAGAAGAATATTGAGTTTTGTCAAGAACTGTCCAATGAAAGAATAACTTGATTGTAGTTGGTGCTTTGTGACTTGAGCTTTCAAGAATTTTGGAGTTGAGGTAACCGATGTTAATTCATTTTATATGCTTTGCATGGTTTGTAAGGTATTTTCGATACCTTAATTATGTATTACGAATCTTATCTCTATTTTTATATGTTCAATTTTAGTGAAGTGAGAAGTATTTTCTTTATATATGTATAAATGATATGTTTTGCTTAGAGATACGTTTGATGAGCTATTCATAATTTATCTTTATCCGTAACATATTGTGAATTTGTGCATTTGTGGGGAATTGACATTTAGGTGTATGGAAGTAGTTGGGTGGTCTTGTGATGATGGGACTTGTGTAATGTATTGTGAATGTATCCGCGGTTGCCCCACTACTGATCATAGTGGTTGGCTGTATTGTGACTCACACTCAGGTGGGGAGTCGGCCTAGACCCAGGAGGGAGGCCAGGATTTATTGTGACTCACACGCAAGTGGGGAGTCGGCCTAGACCCAGGAGGGAGGCCAGGATTTATTGTGACTCACACGTAAGTGGGGAGTCGTGATGGAGTGATATGGAGGAGTAGGTTGGAGGGGATCACTTGTGCATTCTGATTGTATTGAATGGAAAACATTGTTTTGTTTGAATATCGTATATTAGCACTGCTTCACTGACTTATAATCCCGTATTGTATATTCTGTGAATTGATTATTGGTTACTGGGACTTTATGTCTCACCCTATCGATATATTTTTTTTCAGGAGAGGAACTTAGTGGTTCGGGGTGTGAAGGGAAGGAGCCAACAGTTTGATATTAACTATCACTGTAGGCTTAATAGCTAGGCTATTTTAAGGAGAAATGTATATTGCCAAACTTTAGGGTTTGCATACTCTGATTTGTTTTTATCATTATGGTTATGCCGTGATACTCTATATATGGTTAACAATTTATCTTTTGGTATCTCTAACTTGTTACGTATCCATGGAATGTTATTTATGGACCCGTATGTTTAAGGGGATGCTTAAATATCGTTGACTCTTATGGTTTTAATGGTGACTTGTGGGCGAGTTTTGTGCCCTGAGTTAAAATAATACTGTGAGTATGTGAATGATTTGTGGGCTGGGTTTCTTACTCAAAATTTTGTGCCCTGGACCTTGAGGATTTAATAATTAATTGTATGTAAATGTATGATGTGTTTGAAATTAAAAATGGTATCAGAATATATTACGATTTACATAATTATTAGTGAATATATTATGTGGTTAAATTGTTTAGGGGTCAAGTGCATGTTTGCTTCTTTAAATGCGTTATGAAAAAACAAAACAACATTTCAATGATAAGATGATATAGGCCCTTTGGATAAGTTTTATACAAGTCTTTGGCAAATCGGTGCAGATGTTCATCATAATGTATCGAATAAAGCGTTGAACGCTCTAGATTCCCAAAAAGATCAGTATTATTCTCTATTATATTATTATGTTGATACAGAAAAATTAGTGCGGTATTTGGTTTTTTATCCCAAAATTAAAATTGATTTATAAAAAAATATGTGAACAATTTTTAATCATAATATATATCTAATTAATATTGAGTATTTGTTTATCGTTTGATTAATTTATGTTTAGTTTCAATTTAATATTATAAAGTGTATTATATATCTTTAAATTGTATTATCTAAAATTTGAATTAAATATTTTATGTTTAGGTTGTAGCGTATTTTATAAATTAAATTTATAAAAAAGAATATTACATTTTAGGTATTAATAAAAAGGGAGAATTAGGGATGGGAATAGGCTAGGCCCCTATCAGGTGGCCTACAACCTGGTTTGGCCTGACTTGTTTATTAAAGAGGTCAGGCTAAGGCCTATTTAAAGGACTCATTGGATAAATAGGCTATCCCTTTTTTTTTTGAAGCCTGGCCTATAAGCTTACATGTTGGCCTATTTATATATAAAATAAATATAATTTTTTTATATGATGTAAAAAACACTTTTTAAATTTGTTCATCCTAATTTTTATATTAAAAATTTACATATAATAAGTATAATAGGTTTAAAATATACATTGAATTCTTTTTTAAAGGTATTCAAGAGGCCTTTTTAAAGGTCTACATTATATGTAGGCCTTTAAAAAGGCTTTAGGCCTTACCAAGCCTTTTGAAAGCTCAGGCCTGAACCTAAAAAAAGTCTACATTCAAGCTCAGGCTCATGTTCATACTTATTATCTTCATTGCAGTCTTAGGCCTATTTAATTAAAACTTGTCATTCTTACCAAAAAAAAATTAAAACCTGTCCTGGCCTAGCCTATTTCCATACCTAGGGAGAATTACCCATAGGACCCAAGCAAGCGAATGTGTTACAAAATGGTCTTAAGAGGTTGTTAATGGTAGCTGCTTCACTTGTAAATGGTGCTTCTCGACTTGTCATTAACAACCTCTTAAGACCACTTTATAACACATTCCGTTACTTAGAGCCTCTGGGTAATTTTTTCAAAAAATAAAAAGATATTTCAAGTTCAAGTTAAAAAATTTATGGTTAAAAATATAAAAAAATTATTTTAGTTTAAAAAAATGACGGCTTAACAGGCTGCTTTAGAGAAATTTCAACTCATATAAAACGGACATACGAGTCCATCCCACTAGCTTTGCCAGCTCCTAATCATGGTCAAAAGGGACCAGTCAACAATTGCGAGTCACAGTCAAACACCATGCTTCCAAATCATAAAAGGAAAGTCGCCCGAAAGTTCCTTAACTAGCGAGCCATAATTAAATCATTTTACACAATAATCTCTCAACTGCAGAACAAATAAAACAGATACAGATTTTGTTTTTAATCATAGGTATGATACCTCAATTCAACCTTATTTCATAAAATAATAACTTTTTTAAAATATTTTTATTCATTTTATGCATATAAATTGTTTAACAATGGGTATTTTTAATGAAAAATAGAGTCTATATGGTAAAAGGATGATAGAAATAATTTTTTTATAAAAGAACTTTTGGGAAATGAAGGTAAAGTAAAAGTTAGATTATATGGTATGACTTATATTTGTATTGTAAATTACAGGAGTGATTTTTGTTGAAATAGAAAATCTGTTTAAATAAATGTTTAAAAAGTAAGTTTTTGACTAATTTAAAAAGATATGAATTAAATTAAATATTACAAATTCATATTAAATGAATGTTTAATAATTTGTTAATGCACTTTGTCACATTATTTTAGTATTCAACGTGATATTTAGAAAAGATATATTAATACTAATTCCAGAAAATATAAATTTTTCTAATTTTACCTAACATCTCAATTTCGTTCGAAAGTCCATTTGTAAAAATTTTTATGGAGTTCGAGGTAAATTCTATGTTTTAGAGAATAACTTTTATGGATTTCGAGATAAAATCTAAGTTTTAAAAGGTGATTGAGTCTAGAAAGTTATTGACTTTTACGGAGTTCGGAGCAAAAAAGTATATAGAAAAGACAAAAAATAAAGAAATGAAAATGAGAAAAGGGAAAAATTTATTATGAAAGAGTGTAATTTAATAAAAATGTAATTTTTTAAAAATTTAAATTTCAAACTTAGATTTTTCATTAAAAAAAAAAAGTTATCAGAAGGAGTCAAATGAGCCTCTAATTTATCAGAAGTCATCTGTATAGAAAGGTACAGCGACGCGCTCTTTGTTAATACGGGTCCATTCCAAGCAAGGTAAGATCGATACCGTAGAGCCTAGGCGGGGATCTGTTATCTAACCTGCAGCGGGAAAGTACAAGAGATACGTGAAGGGTTAAAATCTTGTTTGCTTTCCCTTATCAACCCACAACTAGTCTTCTTGTGCCGCTCGTCTCTCTCACCCTTTTGATTAAAATAATATTCAACAAAAATATTACTCAACAGGAAAAAAAGAAAAAGAAAGAAAGAACGCGGCTGCTGTTTTCACCAACGAGAAGGAGAGAGGGGGAGGGAGGGACGGAGAGAGACTCTGTTGATCAATCTCAGCTCTAAAGAAACATCAGAGTTGACACCGAAATAAGGTTTCCGGATTCAGAGCGTTTAAGGTTGTCTTTAACGGGAGGAGAGTTTTCATCGTTTTGATTGATTTTAGTTATACAGAATTGCGTTTCTGATTTCTACGCGATCGTTTTGATTACCTGTAATTTAGGGCACGAACAAAGCGGTGATATTTTTTCATCCCACGAATTTGTTCGAATAGAAACCGGGATTTTGACGGTGGGTTGTCGTGATTGTGGTGATACAAGTTAGCAACCTTTATTATATTCTGGTGTTTGTTTGGATGATTTCTGTGGGAAGTGGTGATGCGAGGAAGGGGTTAGGGTTAAACCTTGGCGGTGCTGGTGGTGGCAGGGTAGACATGGAGGATTCTGAGCTAGAGGAAGGCGAGGCTTTCTCCTATCAAAACAACGAAGACTTTGACCCCAGTATCGATCCCGACGTTGCCCTCTCTTACATTGTAAGGGCTTTTTATGTTGGTATTTTTTGTTTATCAGTTAATTTTAGTTTCAAAGTGCCAAATTCTTGTAGTGGTGTCTGGTATTTATTCTCACTGTCTTGGATCCAATTTAACATTTTGTTTCGGTACATGGTATGAATTTTGTCATTTGTAGATGTGCGGAGCTGAATTTCTTAGGAAGAAGGATATAGATTTTATGTTGTTTTACACAAGGGATGTTATAGAATATTGCAAATTTAGTGTCTTTTTCTATCCCAACTTGAAGCATTAGGAAATTGAACAGAGTCCTAGCCTACTCGGATAGATGGCGATTTTGAATCAGGCTCACCCTGAATGTAATTTCTTGTCTAGGTATAATTTCTCCCGAATTGTAAAATGTAAACTACTGTCTGTAGTTTTGGAATGTAAATTTCTTCTCAGAGTGGTATCTATGCAACGTCTGCTATGCACCTCAATATATTAGAGTTGTGCTGCTCTTATCTCCTCTTTAGACAGAAGACATCATGAAATACATATCTTACTAAGAATGTAATCCTTTGACACATCCTAGCCTGGCTTTTCCAGGAAGGGAACAATGTCTATATTTCTGCCATAATCAATCTGCATCTTGCTGAGATTGGTGATCATTCTAGATTTCATTCCCCAACCCCCACTTATTGGTTCTTTTAAACATTGAGCATCTGGAACTTTGCTTTTCTTAGGATGAAAAAATTCAAGTTGTCCTGGGACACTTCCAAAAAGATTTTGAAGGTGGAGTTTCAGCAGAGAATCTAGGTAATTTGCATGTCAGCTGAATCATGATTTATCTGAGTGTAGCTTTACATGATCAAGAAACTTCATCCTATGTATTGGGAAACAATTCATTGTTACAGGGGCTAAATTTGGTGGTTATGGATCATTCTTACCTACCCATCAACGATCTCCTGTTTGGTCTCATCCAAGGACTCCACCAACAGGGCATAATCAAAACCTGCCTAGATCTCCCAACAAGCTGCAACTAGAGGTATATTATTCACAGGCATGCGAGTGTGTAGTTCATTTCATATTTAAATTGATGATTGAATATGAGATTTTTCTGACTAGAGCATGACATCCCATTTTGGTTCAACTTCAATTTTTCATACTGCATTATAAACAGGGTGGGCAAGGAGATTTTGTCGATCATTCAACTGCGACCCAGTCATTGAGACTTGAGCCAAGTTCCTCAAGGCCACTTGTAGCTAAGGTACCCTCCACTGATGGAGGAGTCAGCCAAGAAAAATGCTTGACTTCTACTTGTGCTGAGGCATTCACTTCTAAGTATGATTCTGTGAACATAAGATCTTCAAGCATAACAGACCAGAAGACACTGAAGGTTCGAATTAAAATGGGCGCTGATAATTTGTCAACACGGAAAAATGCTGCAATCTACAGTGGACTTGGTCTTGATGTGTCACCATCATCATCACTGGAAGATAGCCCCTCAGAAAGTGAAGAAATTTCTCGGAGGCCCCATGATGTTCCATTTCAATCTCCAACTAGTATTCTTCAGGTGATTTATCTGTCTACAATTAAAATTTCCCTTCCTCATGTTGTCCTTGAAGAGACTAGGTGTTTACATTGATCTCTTGATACAGATTATGTCATCTCTCCCTATGCCGCTGTCCCCTCTGTCTGATGATATTCTTCAATTAGCTGGAGAGGAAAAATTTGCCAAAGATAGCATACCTGTTCTTGTCCATATGGATGGCCTGGAAAGTTCTGCCATGTTGCAACTTGATTCTACTATCGTAAAGGGTGGCAAAAAAAAATTAGTGGGGAAGAAAATGAAATCTGTGGATGGATATGGGTCCTCGTTAGAAGTTAAGGCTGGCACTCATGAAAGTGCTGGGAAGGATAATGGAATTTTATCAATGAAGGATCAAGTTATTGATTCATTGGCTACTGAAGAGCTTGTTTCAAAAACCTTGAAGCTCCCACTTTTGTCCAGTTCATATTCTTCCAGCGATGATTTATTAAAAGATGTGGGTGGGCCTTGTGATGCATTAAAGGAATCCAACAAGGATATTGTGCTGGAGAAAGCCTTTTGTGCTGAACAAGCACAAATGGAACGAGTGGGTCCAACATCTATTGAAGTGAATGGTTTTGTATCAAAGATGATAGGTGGTTCTGGAAGGAAAGTTACTGGAGATAAAGTTGGCAAATCTCTTGATAACACATCAGTTTATACACTGAAAGACAATTTTCATGGAGATGAAACAACTCGCTCAATAACAGCTGAATCTTATGTTGACAGTGGTAGAACAGATTTAAGCGTTGATCATGTAGAGTCTTCTAAGAAAACTTTTCAAAAAGGTGATTTGTGTGAACAAGACGGTACAGCATTACATTTTATGGGACATCCATTTCCTGCGGGAAAGAAAAAATCAAAGGGAAGTAACCAGACTGTGGTTACGGAGAGCAATAATGAATCCTCAAGGAGTGGTACTTCAATGTCAAAAACTAAGAGGATTGGTGATATTTCAATGTCTAAAAGTGAGACAGAAGGTGCCAGATTACAGAAAGATCATGGAAAGGCGAAAGACACATATAGAGATTTCTTTGGGGACTTGGAAGATGACGAGGACAGAATGGATTCACCGGAAACTCTTCAGGAGGATAAGCCAAAGGAATCTGAAGTATTTAAGAGGAGCACACCTGTGATTAATTCTGCAGTAAAAGAGAGATCAGGTGCTAAGAAATTTGACAAGCCATTAGTATCTGAAGCATATCCTACAACAGCCACAAATTTAGCCCGGTACTCTGGAAATGTACATGCTTCAATCAATGGTAATGGGGTTCCTGCAACCGTGCCTCATGTCGTCATAGAAGAAAATTGGGTACAATGTGATAAGTGTCAGAAATGGCGTCTTCTCCCACTTGGCACAAATCCTGAAAGCCTTCCTGAAAAGTGGCTATGTAGTATGCTTAACTGGCTGTAAGTTCCATTCCATCAACTTTTATTTAACACATCTGTCTAGAGCAAAAAATTTGAAGTAGCTATTTTACCAAGGGCCCATTTGTTTAAACCTTTTTCATGAAAAAAAAAAAACTGCTTATTTATTGGAAAAAAATCACTTCTGAGAAAATTTTGACTGTTTGCTTAAGCTTTAAAAAATAATCAGAATTGAAAAGAAAGGAAATTTATTATTTTGAGTAGCCACTTTGAGTAGCTTATGAAATGATCAGATGTAGTAGATGACAGAGAATGTTCTTAGAAATACTGAGAACCGGGTTTAGGCTTAGCGTCTTTAAGTAAAAGCTCTGACAATATGTACAATAATGTGCAGGCCTGAAATGAACCGTTGTAGTGTTAGTGAAGATGAAACTACAAAAGCTCTTATTGCGTTATTTCAAGCTCCTCCTCCTGAAGGTCAAAGTATATCTGGAAGTGTTTTAATGGGGGGAACTTCATCAGCAGTCCAGTATCCCAACCAAAACCAACTAAATTATGGTCTAAATGCAATGCCTAGTGGGAAGAAAAGAAATGCAAAAGAGATATCAAATTCAGCAAGTAAAGATGGCCCCTCTCAGTTGTCATCTTCTATAAAGAAAAACTCTCAGTCATCAATGAAAAGTAGAAGCATAAATGATATGAACAAATCTCCTGCCATTAGTGAACCTGATGTCCGAGGGGAAAAACACAAAAGAAAGCAGAAGAGACAAGAGAGCTATTCTGATAGAGGTAAGTTTAATATGATATTCATGTTGGTTATGAACTAAGTAATGTCTAAATGATGATGATGAAGGACCTGCTCAACACCTTTGCATAATATTATCAATGACTTGATATTTGTTGACAGGTGATACTAAGAATTTGAAGGTGAAAAGCTGTAGTGATGCTGATCAAGATTGTTCTAGACAATCCAAAAAAGGCAAGACTGAAAATGTGCATTTTACTAATCAGCAGTGGATTCCTGATCCAAGTGGGCCTACAAGGAAGTTCCATAATAGCTTGAGTAGCAGTTCTCCAAGTACTGAAGCTGGTAAGGAACTGCTTAAGCATAAAGATCGCTCATCATTAGGAGACTCGAAGTATGATGGAAAGGACAGGTTGCAGGTTTCTGTTGAAAAGACAAGAGATAAAGGCTGGGGTTCTTTAGATGAGGAGTCTCTGGATTTGAGGAATCATGATACCATTGATAGTGTAAAGAAAAGGAAATTGAAGGAGTATCAGGATTCAGGTCATCACCACCAACAGGAGAGCAAGATTTCTGTGCAGGAGTCTTCCAGGAAGGAAAAGAAGGCAAGATTATCGAAGTCAGAGGGTAGAGAGTCAAGTGTAAGTAAAGGCAGTGATAAGACTGACAAAAAAGTTAGTCAGTCGAAACATCAAAAAATCAGGAAAGATCCAGGGATTATTTTGTCAAAGCAGAGCTTGGATGGTATGGACAGTTTGAAAAGGGACTCGAGATCTGTGCAAGTTTCTGCTGCTGCCACTTCCAGCTCTTCTAAGGTTTCTGGCTCACATAAAGCGAAAGCAAGCTTCCATGACGTGAGAGGATCACCAGTGGAATCCGTTTCTTCATCGCCATTGAGAAGTCTAAATACAGAGAAGTTTGCAAGTGGGGAACTTTTGGCGAAATGCAATTTTCACGATGCTGGTGCCATAGGTAGCCCAACCAGATGCTTAGATGGTGAATCTAAAGCTCAAATGTTGCCCTCTCCTGACATGGCAACCAATCACTTTACAAATGGTGGTGTGGATACTGTAGACCAATATAGAGAATATTCTGGCATGGAGCAGATTAAGGATCAATGCCAAGGTGAAGACAGAAAAGATGTTTTTACTGCTAATAATATGTCTAATCCAAGGAAAACTGGCCAAGGCTCTTCATCATGTTTGAAGGGCAACAGTCTGAGCTGTAAATCAGAATCCACTGCTGAGAAGGTCAAGAAGACTAGTCTTTCTCAAATGCAAGATCAACCTTCCTCATCTGAGGCAAAACATGTGGACGGTAAAGTTAAGTTGCAGGACCAGCTTGGACTTAAATCTGATAGAAGTGAGAATATAGTTGCTGTCAAGAAAGAATGTGCCAGAAGTGATAGTAGGCAAAAGGACAATCAGTTGAATAGAGGTCACTATGCTGCAGA
>JANTPZ010153938.1:0-11016 GCA_025593235.1 Vachellia pachyceras
AAGAGTTTTGGACAATCATTTGTTTTTTTTTCTTTTCAAAATAGCTCAATTAGAGCAGACTTTGGCAACAGCTGGTTTTTCAAGCTCTTTAACTTTCTTTCATAGATAGGATAATTCTTTTGCAAACTTTAACAATTCGATATGCATATAATCATACTCAGCACATAATTCATCATTGTTGGGTTTGGTGTGTTGATGCCATGTTTTGATGATAACAAAAGTGAATTGTTTGTGTTTACAGGAATTACGAAGTTACAGGTTTATTTTTCAAAAGAAAACTGGGTTTTTGGTATTCATAATGGAGCACTCAAGTTCTGTATTTCAGTAATCAAGTTTTAAGTTTTCAAAATATTTTAAGTTTTAACACTTTCAATTGAAACTCGAGTTTATGTGAAAGTATTGACAATACTCGAGTATTATGATTTAGAACTCAAGTATAGGGGTTTGGAAATGTGTCAAAATCCATTACTTTCAGACAAAACTCGAGTTGGTATTTTCAATCATCATAAATTTTCAATACAAGTCATGCATAAATTCATACGCATTTTCAAAGCAACTTAGTTAAGGTTATAAGGTTTTGCTACCTTTAGCTCTTAATCTTTCCCTTAACTTTGATGCTTTCTTGATCACTTGAGAAATTAATTCCTTACACCAAACTCTTGCCTACATAATGCATAACATTATGGCCATTAAACATAAGCCATTACCAAGGCAAGAATTAATTTAAAACTCCCTTAGACTTCCCCTTGAATTACATAAGCCTTAAGACATCAAACCTTGTCCTTAATGTTTTCTAATGCTTCCCAAAACTTGGGCTCAATTTTACCCTACACAAAATCTCATTTTAAAGCCATTGGAAGCATTCAAATCATCAAAATCCAATTCCTTCCTAGTGATCTTGGTCTGAACGAAAAACAGAACAAGATGAAAAAATGATTTTCAACTTCTTACTTCACATACTTTCATACTCTTATTCCTAAACCAATTTCCATGCTTTATCTCATTCAAAACATCACTTGCTTTCCAAATGAAAAATTGGACAGCATCTCCTCTTAGGGTTTCATGATTCCCAAAATTCATACAAGCTTCAAAACAACTAAAACACACACCAATCAACTCCTTAACTTACCTAGAGTTGTTTGGTACCAATTATTTGATCTAAATCCCTCTTTTTCTCATTTTTTCCCACAATAACCCTAACATTTCAGCAGCCAAAATCCAGCACAAATCCAAAAACTAAACCAATAGAAGTGAAGAGGAAGTTCCAAGAAGTAGAAATATATGAAAGATTTCATCATAACTCCACTTTACCTTGGATTTTTTGAGCTTTTTCTCTTCATCCATGGGTGCCTCTTCTCTTCTCTTCTCTTTTCAGGTCTGGTTGTGCACGAAAATTGGGCTGGAAAATGGAGCAAAAATCTGATTTAATAAAGTGACCATTTGATCCAACGGTGGAGATTGCTTCTTGAAACATTAACTTGATCTAATGGCTTCATATTTCACCAACACACCAATATGTGCTCTCTCTTTATTGGTCTTCGTAAAGTGATAATAATGACTGCACATGGGGTTAAAAAATCTGGTTGGACTTTTGGTTACACTAACCAAACTGATTTTCATTCGGTTACTTTTACCGATTACACTTTTTACCGGTAATCATAACTTTATTCCGGTAAATTTTCTCTACTTTTCTGGAGATATTTTCTTCCTCTTTTAATCTCCATAATTCATTTACCAATATGGCAAAAAGATTTGCCCAAAAATACCCTTGAAATTCGTCCAAAATAACAGGGTAATTTTATCCTGTCGAAAATCCCTGAAAAACGTATTTCCGACGGGCAAATAACTTTCAGGGCATTAAAATTTTCTATAATTTCCACTGCTACTCTAGACCTTTTTCCTTTCATAAAATTGCCATCCGGATTGTCTAAAATTAATTTTTGAATAAAATTATATTTTTAGGATTTTCAGGCCTTTTTCCATAAAATCGGGATATTCGCCTCAATCGTATATTGGGCAATATTTTATTAATTACTATTAAATTCACTTCATTTTTCTATGCCCTGAACTCAACTGATTAAGGTCTCCTGGTACCTTAAATAATTATTTTCAGCCATTAAATCTTTAAAATTCCATAAATCATAATCTAGGCCGAATGTCAGCAATCGGTCGAATCACTGGTAATTAGTGAGTTCTACTCTATCTTTTGGGCATCTTTGAATTTTTCTGATATTTTGATCAACTGTTTGACTTTGACTTTGTCAAATGACAAAAATGCCCTTACTTTTCTCTTAATTTCCAAAATACCCTTGCACTATCTATCTTTTCGTAATTCCCATTTTGCCCTTGACTTTTCGCCCTTGATCTTTTCTTGTTATGACATCAGGGTCCCTCCCAGAAGGTCACCCATCCTTGTAATACTCCAGGGTGAGCACGCTTAACTGCGGAGATCTTATAAAAATTGTCTCGCTGAGCTGACGACTTTAGGTTTTCCAGCCCATCAGCATCAACTTTTTCCGTGCTTTCTATTTGTGGGCTCTAACTTGACTTTTAACTACTGGTTTGGCCCTTTTTATCCAATAACCATATTGCCCTTGTTCTTTATACTTAATGACATTTATGTCTCTAGCTTACATTCTTAGTAATTTCAAAGCCTTAGGACTAAATTGACCGGGGGTCTCTTTGGTCCATTGACATATTCTCTTTCTGTACTTTTATTTCTGGGCCTTATCTTATCTCATAACTATCAGTTTGGCCTCTATTTCAATTTACAGAAAATGGTGGATATTACATTTCTCTCCCCCTTAAAATAAATTTCGTCCTCAAAATTTACACATATGTGTCATTAATTCTAGGCTCTTAACTTTCATCTTTTCTTCTGTTTCCCCATTTACTTCCTCTGGCTACCCTTGCTAGAATACTTTTATAGTTAACTAGGAAACAGGAAATTTCTGGCGCATTTGACTCAGTCTTAGGAGTAAGGCCAAACGATACTATCGTCTTATCTTTAAGCTCTCAAAAAACATTTCTTTAACTGATTTCGTTTAGCCTTGAAGATTGACCTAATTCTAATTACTGGAGATACCCTTAAAGATATATGATCTGCAACCTTATAATCAACGGTCGTCTTCTCTTATTGGCATGAATTTATTTACTAATTTGTTACATCTCTTCGGCTTTATCTGCTTAGTCGTTCCATCACTGTCTCAAAATTATGCCAATTTCTCTTTTTTCTAAAGCTTCTTGATCTTTACTATCTAATCATTACTTTTGTAAAAATGAAATCTCTAAGGTTGCCTTACATCTTACCTCGCGTTTCATTAGTCAGCTTCATTCTTTGCTGACTTTTACTATTTGCAACCCTTCTTTTTCTTTACTCTTAACTCACCCTTGTGTCTCTTCTTTCAAAATCTGGTGAGTTCGTGCAATATTTAGAGCTTTTCTTTTCTTCCGTTTTCAACTCACACCTATAGCCTTATTGCAGGCTTTGTAGAGTTATAACATTCCTTTCTGAACTTCAGCACTCCAATAGGGAATTTTTAAGATTTCTCATTTCCCTTGGTTCTTATGTGCTTTCATAGTTAAGAGAAACTTTTACTTTACTTTCTAGATCTCATGCTATTTAACTAGCTTCATAGCTATGTGCTAGCATTCATACGTGAGGCTTTAAGCTCAATCTTTAAAGCTCTGACGCTTTAGCTAGCCTGACTATACTTTATTAAGGACTTATAGCTTTGTTTTTACTTTCTTCACTTTCCCTCTTTTCAGGGATTGGAATAAGCTCACTCTCATTGATAGCTGGCACATCTAAAGAAATAGTCAAGGGTACTCTCTCTGTACTAGCTATTCATCGTGAGGATCTTTTCTTATCTTAAACCCATTGCTGATCATCTCATTCTCGCGTTCTAAGAGCAATATCATGCTTTTGACTCCGAGCCTATTCATAGGCTCTTTTACTGAGGTCCACTATGACCTTATGCGTGTCAGCGCCATTCTGTAGGCTTGGTCCCTGACCCTTGCCTCATAACATTACTAAGAGAGTCTTTCTTGCTCTTTATAAACCTTTAGACCATGGAACATGGGTTAAGAATAAGTTATCTATCTTTAATGATAGCTAGGCTGATAATTTTCTAAGACTAATCTTAGAAACCAGCACTGTCTTCTGAGATCTTACTTATTCCTTCTTTTTGCTCCAGCACTTTTCTAGCATTTTCTCTTTTTCTTTCGTGCTTCTTAACTGATTCTTCTCAGGCCATATCTCTTTTGCTATACTGTTTGAACTCTCAAATATTGATTCATTCAATGTCTGTTCTATGCCATTCTGCTATATCTCAGGATTCACAATCCTTACTACTTTTTTTATATTTACTATGACGTTGTAGAGAGAGGACTTGCATTTTGTTCATCTCACTGATTTATCTATTACCCAACTATTCAAGGGATTCTGCCCCTGACTGCTATCAACTTACTTTCTCTCTTTTCATATTGGGAATGGTATATTCCATATGCACTGCTTTTACTGCTTCCTTTCTCTTATGAGATAATATAGGAAGCACACAATGGTTTCCCATTGGCATCCTATTTGATTCTTGTCTATCAGGAATATGCTTCTCCCTGTCTATCAGGAAGTAGTTCGCCTAACTGCGGCGACTAATCCCACCTGATCCTTGTCTATTAGGGTTCTACTCTTCTTCCTATCTATCATGAAGTAGCTCACCTAACTCCGGCGATTTTAATTAGCATACGCATGACTGCGGCGTTTCGCCTAACTACGGTGATGGCATAGGAAAATCACCATCCCAAACTCTAGAGATATACTTTTTGGCTAAAGCATTCTCTTATATGCTTTCTGATGGGTACTTCCTCTTCTCATCATAACACAATGTACCTTGTCCCAATCAGGGAACCTTTCTTAGCTTTCTTACTTATTTAGCAGTGGCATTTACTAATGAGAATTTCATTTCTCATTTTCATACTTGGCTTGAGAATCACACCCTTCTGTGATGCCTGAAAACATAGTGAAATTCACTAGTTGAAACCTCATTGCCCAAAGCATCTCTAAATTATGCATTACTTGCCTTTACTATTATGGGGTGTGTCATATCACTTCTTTCTCTATTTCTCATCATCTGTATCGTTATGCTGCACTACCTGACTTTCCCTTCGGTAGGCACTTAAGATTCCTTAACCAATTCATCCATGGTCATTTCAACTTTACAATCTATTCTCATAGGAATCTTTCATCATATAAAGATTTAAACCTATATACTAGGTGATAATTCATCACGAGGTATCCTCAAACTCCGTTGCTATTACTATGCCTTTATTGCTATTAAACTTGGGTTAGTTCACGTTGGGAAATTTGTTGTGGTTACTGAAATTATGGTTGTTACTGCTACTGTGTCTATCATAGTCTATCTGGCTTACTTGTAATAATTATAAAGCCTTTCAGCAGCTCTAGTACTTCTGGTACTGTCTACTTTCTAATTTCTTTAGAAAATTAACCACAACCTATTCAACATTTGTCCAACTCATTCTCATGCTTAGCTGTCATAAATTATAGCCCAAAATAGCACTTTGTATATCATAACTATGCTTTAACTGTTCATACCGTATACCTGTATTCACCTCTAGCATTAGAATCACTAGACAAGATTTCATTACTCTACCTATCCTGTCTCTTTGCTTATGTAACTCTTTTGAACTTCTGGATGATTCTAATGTATAAAACTTTATCTCTGATAACATGTACTTTGTCCAGCACACGATCATATCCTAGCTCACCAATAGCTTAGGATGTTTGATAACCTCGAATGTCACTGGACTATCATAGATTCTTTCCTTGTTAATCTCCTCTATATCCTTTCCAGAGGTAAGGCTCAGCCTCATCTAGTATTCTCTGCCTCAAAGCAGGCTTTGGAGGATATCTATCTTTGAACTTAATTATTTTCTCAGAGATTTTGTTAAATTCTTTAGCTTCTCCTTGACTCATCTGAGTCTCTAAGTTCTGAACGAACTGATCCTCTTGCTGAGCTTCCCTGATATCATTCTCTATATCAATGAGGATTTGAGTGATTTTGTATCCATCAGGCTCTATCTACAACTGAATTAATACTCTCCAATCTCAAAGGATCTCTACTAGCTTCTGTTCTTTCATCATCATAGAAGCCACCTGCACTGTGTCCTAGCTTAGTGCATTGGCAACTACATTTGCTTTACCTGGATAATACTTTATCATGTAGTCTATTCTTTGAGCAACTCCATCTAGCGTCTCTGTCTCAAGTTCCACTCTTTTTGATCTTGCAATTGCCTGAGACTATTTTGATCACAGTACAGCTTCATTGTTGCTCCATATAAATAGTACCTCCATATCTTTAGAGCATAAACTATCGCTGCCAACTCCATATCATGAATGGAATAGTTCTCTTCATAAAGCTTTAACTATCGTGAGGCATAAGCTACCACTTGACCATGTGCATAAGCGCACATCCCAATCCATGCTTACTAGCATCACTGTATGCTTCGGATCGGGGATCACTAGTATAGGCGTCGAGGTTAGTTTCATCTTCAAACTCTTAGAAACTGGCCTCACACTTCTCATTCCATGAAAAAGGTTGATTCTTTCTAGTGAGATTAGCCAACGGTAAGGCAATCTGAGAAAAGTTTTGTATAAAATATCTGTAATAATTTGCTAGGCCTGGAAAGCTCCTGACTTTGGTTACTATCCTAGGCAGATCCTATCTCAGTACTGCCTCTACTTTGGCGTAGTCCACTGCAACCCCTTCCTGAGAGATCACATGCTTTAGGAATTTCACTTCTCTTACTATCCTAGGCCAATTCTATCTCAGTACTGCCTTTACTTCGGCGTAGTCTGCAGTTTCTCCTTCCTGAGGGATCACCTATCCTAGGAATTTCACCTTTGATAACTAGAACTTATTGAGCTTAGCGTGTAAAGGTTTTTCTTTCAAAATAGTTAATACAATTCTTAGATGCCTTTCATATTCCTCTAATAATCTGGAGTACACTATAACATCATCTATAAGACTACGACAAACTGATCCAGGTATTGCCGAAATACACACTTCATGTAGTCTATGAAAACTGCAGGGGCATTCGTTAAACCAAACAGCATCACTAGAAATTCATAGTTTCCGTATCTAGTGTGAAAAGCCGTCTTAACATTGTCCTCAACTCTAACTCAGAGCCGGTGATAGCCTGATATCAGATCTATCTTGGAAAATACTTCGGTACCACTTACTGCTCAACAAGATATCAATACGGGGAAGCGGATATTTATTATTTACTGTCACTTTATTTAGTTCATGGTAGTTTATGCACAACCAAAGACTTCCCTCTTTCTTTTTCACGAAAAGAATTGGGGCTTCCCGGATGAAACATTGGGTCTAGTAAACCCCTTCTCTAGAAGCTCTTCTATCTGCTTATTTAGCTCTTCATCTCACTTGGAGCTATACTGTACGAAGTCTTTAATATCGGGTCTGTTCCTGGTACTAAATCAATAGCGAACTCAACCTTTCCCTCTCTGAAGGCAGTCCGTTGATCCCCTCTAGAAACTCTTCTAGGAACTCCCTGACTATCGGAATATCACTAACGGACTCTTTAACTTCAATCTCAACTGAGGAGAAAGCCCCTACTGCGCCTTCTGGGCTAATCAAGCTCAAAGGCCTCTCTGGCCCTTTCTATTTGGCTAAATAAAATCTTCGTCCTTGAGGAGAAGCATAGTTTTGTAATTCACGGGTATTCAATTCCAGGTTACGCTCGGCAAAATCAATTTGGGGTGTTTGAATTTTCCCGTAAACTGTCTCCTTTGGACAAATTCTGTAGTTTAAACTTTAATCTTTTGGTTGCCTTTACATCTCGCTTGAACCTCGAGATGATCCTGATCCAGATGAAGTGTATCCGAGGTTCTTTTCCATTTCTGGATCCTCTTCTTCTACTGGGAGCTCTTCCTCCAGTACTGGCATCTTTCTGGACAATCTGATCCAGCTCATATGCCTCTCTAACCCATCTAGATATATGCAAACTGAAACCCTCATCCATGTAGAGTGGTGTGCTCTCGGAGTCCTCAGGTGTTAGCATCCAGTATGCGCTGTAGAGAAGCAAACATATCAAACAATGGACCTTCATATCTGTTATCCCTTGCATATTCTAGTAGTTCTTGTGCTAGCTTCTTCTCTTTCATGTTTAGCTAGTCACATTTATTCATAAAATCATGGATATGAAACATAACTAACTAGCATATCATCATAAGAGGCAACCAACCTATACCATAACACTTAGCATATACATAACCAATCATAACATAAGATGTCACTTAGCCAATCATAAACATGTTAACCAAGCATGCATAATATAGAAATAACAAGTGCATACTTATTCTAATCAATCCCAAACCTTTGCTCTGATACCAAAGTAACTACCCCCTTTAGCTTCATTTTATATCATTATGGAACCATTTTTGGGCCTTGATAGCTTAAAAAGTCAAAAGAAATCAAATCTGAAAATTTGATTTTTAAAAGTTATTATTCATTGAATTTTGGCCCAACTTTGAAAATTCATAACTAATTATAGAAAAATCGAAATTAAGTGGTTCCAATTTTTATTTGAAGCTTATAAGTTCCTCTATGGGGAAAAATACTCATTGGGTTATTAACTTACCCAATTGATACAGTTATTTCACAAAGATTCACTGTTCATTTGGTAATTTTTCAATTTTCCCAGGTTTTTCATGATTTTCTTCAAACTTTGGAACATCATAACTTTTCGTACAAAACTCCAAATCCAGTGTTCTTTGGTTCATTTTAAAGCTTGAAATGTAAAATGTTTTTGGAAAAGTTCATTTCATTTGGACTTCATTTACCTTATTTCACATCAACCCAAATTTGGAGGTTTGATCAACGTTACTATCACTTTTATAAACTATTACCACATTCATTTTCCTCCTCTTTGGCATACTCATTTGTTCACTTCATTTGCTTATGATTAATTAACCATGAGTTAGCCTATATCTAAAGCATGCATCAACCGCTTTTGGTTACCACATATGTAGAGGTTTAATTTACAAACTTAAAATTAAAGAGCATGGAAATGCATAGTCAAAAACATCATCAAGTGCCAAGTAAACTCGCTTGATGCATCATTTAGCTTGTCCTTACCCTTGCTTGGGCTTGTACCTACATGGTTGGTTGGGGGATAATGAGATTTTTGGAAATCTCAATAGCAAAACTTTCCAACACACTTTATAAAATTGCATGACAACTTTCAATATAAGTGTGAATTCATGAAATGTGCAACATGCAACAATTAAATGCATATGGCCATAGTACACAAAAGCACATATTTACACTTTCAATCATCATAAATTTTCAATTCAAGTCATGCATAAGTTCATACACATTTTCAAAGCAACTTAGTTAAGGTTAGAAGGTTTTACTACCTTTAGCTCTTAACACTACTACAAAAGGTGCTTTTACGCCCTATTTTTAACTCAACTGGCACCCTTTCTAACGGGGACGTGTATGTGAGGGGAGTAAAAAGTTAGGGCCTACGGCGCCCTATATCTTGGAAGGCGCCTTAGGCTTGACCTACGACACCCTATATTTGAAGATAGGGCGACGTATGGTGCGACTTACGGCGCCCTATATTGCAATATAGGGCGCCGTAGGGTGTATTTTTTTTAAAAAAAATCTTCTGTTCAAGTTTATTTCGATGAGGAGAGCGTGCACTTTCACACGCAGATACTCCCAAACACCAGGCCTGGGACGAACAGCCAGGGCAACCCATGGTGGTAAAAGTATGGCTTCCTACATCAACCAAGAAACGATAATAAGACAATTTATCTAAAACAAGGAGGGAAAAAACATTTGAAACTGCTTTCGAAACTACTTGGGTGGATCTGAGGACTTCTCCAAAGGCCCCTTCGGCTAGCGTATGTCTGTTCTCTTCAAAGATCTCCTCAAACTCAGCAATGACCTGGCGATGTATGTTGAAGAATCCCCTTGTCTATGGCTTCAAACCTTCAGTAATCCCAACAGTTTTTTTGGTTTTTGAGTTAGTCTATGATCTGATCGCACATCATCAAAAGGAAAAGAGGAAAATATGAGATTTTGCATTTTTACTTGTGAATACCTTGAGAGGAGGGCCATGATTTCATTCCTATGAGCTGTGAGAGTCTCATCAAGCCTCTCGCGAAGACTGTGGACACGAGTCAAGCGATCAGAAGCCATTTCTGGAAATTAAAAAAAAAACAGATCCAGAGTAAGCACAGTGAGGTACAACTAAAAGTCAAACAAAAACAATGTGGGGATTTGAGCAAGAATAGAGAGTGAGAGCTGAATGTGAGAGCTGAGAGAGTGAGGAAGACATGAATAAGGGTTGTCTCTTAGAAGAAGGAGATTCTTAGGCAGAGTGAAACAATTTTAAATTTTGTGGCGAGAGGGCTTTTTAGGCTATATCTAAGATAGGGTGTAAAAGAGTGCCTTTTGGTGCCCTATCTCTAAGATAGGGTGTAAAAGGGTGAGGGTGACTTTTGGCGCCCTATCTCCAAGATAAGGTGTAAAAGGGTGACTTTTTGCGCCCTATCTCCAAGATAGGGTGTACTGTTCTCTGTAGTAGTGTAATCTTTCCCTTAACTTTGATGATTTCTTGATCATTTGAGAAATTAATTCCTTGCACCAAACTCTTGCCTACATAATGCATAACATTATGGCCATTAAACATAAGCCATTACCAAGGTAAGAATTAATTTAAAACTCCAAAAACTAAACCGATAGAAGTGAAGAGGAAGTTCCAAGGAGTAGAAATATATGAAATATTTCATCATAACTCAACTTTACCTTGGATTTTTAGAGCTTTTCTCTTCATCCATGTGATGCGAACCCAATAG
Source organism: Vachellia pachyceras (assembly GCA_025593235.1). NCBI lineage: Eukaryota > Viridiplantae > Streptophyta > Magnoliopsida > Fabales > Fabaceae > Vachellia > Vachellia pachyceras. The sequence goes on from JANTPZ010153938.1 coordinate 10,904, forward strand.
GGAAAGATCCCAAGAACCCACAGTCAATCCGAATATACGCACCCCAAGAACGCTAAACAAAGGTTGACGATCCACTTGAACCCTTGAGCACGGAAGAACAAGGACCCGAAGTG
>JANTPZ010153938.1:11036-24540 GCA_025593235.1 Vachellia pachyceras
CACCAAACTCTTGCCTACATAATGCATAACATTATGGCCATTAAACATAAGCCATTACCAAGGTAAGAATTAATTTAAAACTCCAAAAACTAAACCGATAGAAGTGAAGAGGAAGTTCCAAGGAGTAGAAATATATGAAATATTTCATCATAACTCAACTTTACCTTGGATTTTTAGAGCTTTTCTCTTCATCCATGGCTGCCTCTTCTCTTTTCAGGTCTGGTTGTGCACGAAAATTAGGCTGGAAAATGGAGCAAAAACCTGATTTAATAAAGTGACCATTTGATCCAACGGTGGAGATTGCTTCTTGAAACAATAACTTGATCTAATGGCTTCATATTTCACCAACACACCAATATGTGCTCTCTCTTTATTGGTCTTCATAAAGTGATAATAATGGCTGCACATGGGGTTAAAAAAATCTGGTTGGACTTTGGTTACACTAACCAAACCGATTTCCATTCAGTTACTTTTACCGATTACACATTTTACCGGTAATCATAACTTTATTCCGGTAAATTTTTCTCTACTTTTATGGAGATGTTTTCTTCCTCTTTTAATCTCCATAATTCATTTACCAATATGGTAAAAATATTTGCCCAAAAATACCCTTGAAATTCGTCCAAAATAACACGGTAATTTTATCCTGTCGAAATCCTTGAAAAACGTATTTCCGACGGGCAAATAACTTTTAGGGCATTAAAAATTTCTATAATTAGGTGTTACTCTATCCCTTTTTCCTTTCATAAAATTTCCATCCGGATTGTCTAAAATTAATTTTTGAATAAAATTATATTTTCAGGATTTTCAAGCCTTTTTCCTTAAAATCGGGAAATTCGCCTCAATCGTAAATTGGGCAATAGTTTTATTAATTACTATAAAATTCACTTTATTTTTCTATGCACTGAACTCAACTGATTGAGGTCTCTTGGTACCTCAAATAATTATTTTTTGCCATTAAATCTTTAAAATTCCATAAATCATAATCTAGGCCGAATTTCAGCAATCAGTCGAATCACTGGTAATCAGTCAGTTCTACTCTATCTTTTGGTCATCTGTGAATTTTTCTGATATTTTGGTCTACTGTTTGACGTTTTTTACTTTAACTTTGTCAAATGGAAAAAATGCCCTTACTTTTCTCTTAATTACCAAAATACCCTTACACTGTCTAACTTTTTGTAATTCCAATTTTGCCCTTGACTTTTCGCCCTTGATCTTTACTTGTAATGACATCGGGGTCCTTCCCAGAAGGTTACCCATCCTTGTACTACTCCAGGGTGAGCACGCTTAACTACGGAGTTCTCATAAAAATTCACCTGCTGAGCCAGGTCTGACTTTGGGTTATCTTGCCCATCAACATCAACTTTTTCCGTGCTTTCTATCTGTGGGCTCTAACTTGACTTTTGACTACTGGTTTGGCCCTTTTTATCCAATGACCATATTACTCTTGATCTTTATGCTTAATGACATTTATGTCCCGATCGTACATTGTTAGTAATTTCAAAGCCTTATGACTAAATTGACCAGGGTCTCTTTGGTCCATTGACATCTTCTCTTTCTGTACTTTTATTTCTGGGCCTTATCTTATCTCATAACTATCAGTTTTGCCTCTATTTCAATTTACAGAAAATGGTGGATATTACAACGACAAAATTTTATAACTGTGGCTTAGTCGGATAAAAAATTGGCGCCGTTGCCAGGGAGCTAATTGCCATTAGTTGCTAGATTGTCATTTTGTTTGCTTGTTTTGCATTTGTCTTTGTTTCATCTTTTCATTTGTTCTTAGTATAGGTTTAACTTGTTCATATCATAGCATTTGATTTTTAGGGAACATAGTTGTATTCACTAGATATCATCTACATTCTGCATAATTTGCGCACTTTCGCCGTGACTAAATTCCATTTCGCCACGACGCATGTGAACTTTCAAGAGAAACACCTTCTCGGGTGTAGTGCGTCATGACTAAAGTTTGGTTTTGCCGCGGCGTAACTTGCGTTTTTAACGAGAGATTCCTCTCGGGTGTTTTTAGCCGTGACTAAAAGCTATTTTCGCCGTGACTGAAATTCTTGTTTCACACTTCTACTCCAAATCATTTTCAATACATTCATACACTTTAATCATTCATACCTTTCAAACATACACATTGATACACTTATAAACATCTATTCCATTCATTTTGAAGTGTGCTTTAAGTTGTTTAGTTTGCTCTTGCCTTGATTTTTTCCTTGTATGCCCAAAAAGAATTAGCTTGAACCTTACGATCCCGAGATTGAGAGTAAATTGAGGGAGAGACGTAAGGCTAACAAACAAAAAGAGAAAGGTAAGGTAGTTAGAGAATTAGGTATATAAGTAGGAGAGTATAGTGTAGGAAAAATAGTTAAGTTAGAAGAGTCTTTAGAAAATATAATGGTTGAGAATCAAGCTAACTCCCGAAATCAAAACATAAATGAAAATCAACAGGGGAATGGCAATGGAAGAAATGGTGAAGGGGAGAGAATAGGGGACAATAATGGAAATAATAGAAGAACTATTAGGGAAGCCACAACCTCGGATGTGAATTATGATTCATTTACTGCTGCTTGACCTCTATTAGGGAAGCCACAACCTCGGATGTGAATTATGATTCATTTACTGCTGCTTGACCTAACTTTGATGTTAATTTTGAGATAAAAGGATTACTTAATTCTCTTCCTAAATTTCATGGCTTGCTAGGAGAGGATCCATACATCCATTTGCAATCATTATCAATGATATGCCAGAGAATGAAACCATTTAGAGCCTCGCTTGACCAAGTTTTATGGAAGGTATTTCACCTATCATTGGAAGGGAAGGCAAGATATGGTTCATGAGTCTCCCTAAGGATGTGGCCAATGCCTATCAGAGCAGGGGAAACCTGAGAAAAGCGTTTTTAGAAAAGTATTTTCCGGCATTAAGAACATCATCCATGAGAAAGGAGATCTATTTAGCACGACAAAAGTATGATGAGTCATTGTATGACTACTGGAATAGATTTCAAGATCTTCTTTCCCGATGCCCTCACTATCAAATTCTGGATGAGCAACTAGTTCAATATTTCTAAGATGGGTTGAAGAGTCAAGAAAAAGGAATGCTAGATGCAGCTGCTGGAGGATCGTTGATAGATTTGACTGCCGAAGAAGCTTGGGAACTTATAAATAAGATGGCTTTGAACCATCAACAATATAGTGTAAGAGACACTAGGGCTGCCCATGAAATTGGAACATCAAGTGCTCATAACAAAAGAATGGACACCCTAGAATCAAAGGTCGATTCGTTGGAAAGTGAAGTTACATCCTAATTGTCTCTAATTACCGCTAAGTCGAAGAGCTTTAATGCAAACAAATCCCAACCATCATTGGATTTAGCTGCTCCAAGTTGCGAAACTTATGGGTCAGTAATGCATATCTCAAGTGTGTGCCCAAGTCGATTTGAAGATGTTTCAGTGATGTATCAAGGGAGACCAAACCAGAAATGGGATCCCTATTCCAAAACATACAACGAGGGTTGGAAATCAAATCCAAACTTTAGTTGGAGGGGTGAAGAAGCCAGTGGTCAAAGATTTCAAAGAAATGGAGGAGTTGGGCCATCTAGCTCCAACATACAAAACAATCAACAAGCCTTGAGTGTGCCACCAAAGGAAGATACAAATTAGCTTCTTCATAATATGCTGATGTTACTCAAGGAAGATAAGGCTTCTACAGCTAACCAGTTCAATTCATTAGCCTCATTTGTTCAGAAGGATTCCTCAAAGAATGACGCGAGGTATGCCTCTTTGGAAAAGAGGATGGGGCAATGGGAGACAAAAGCAGAAAATTTGAACTCCTTTGTCACTCAACTCTCAAACAACAGGAGTGAACAACAAGCAAGGAGTAGTGGCTCTATACCTTCGAACACCGTCATCAATCCCATAGGATTAAATGCCATCAATTTGAGGAGTGGGAAGCAAGTGAAATTTAAGGATGAGGAAGAAGAGGAGAAAGAAGAAGAGGCTAGTGAATGTGAAGGATTGTCACATCCCACAACTAATGGAAAGAGAAGTGAGAGTGCCGAAGAAGAAGAATTGATGCTAAAAAGAGAAGTGTCCTCACGAAAAGATGAAGAAATAATGTCTTCAGAACAAGGGACAAAGAGCACTAATCAGAAAGGAAGCAAGCATGGCTCTACCTCATCCAAAGGTAAAGAGGTGAATATTGATGAACTACCTTTTCCCAATTCATATCTTAGAGTAAGAAACTTGCTGAAAAGAAAAGTGAAATGGAAGTTTTTGATTTATTTAACAAAGTAGAGGTCAATATTCCATTGCTTGACTTAGTGAAAAAAGTCCCCACATATGCTAAATACCTTAAGGACATGTGCACTAATAAAAGAAAATTTAGGCCAAATGAAAGGGTTCAAGTAAGCTCTAATGTCTCAGCCCTGTTTAAACCACAAATTCCAGTAAAATGTTAAGACCCTGGATCTTTCACCATCCCTTACACTATAGGTAAGATAACCATAGGGGAGCATTACTAGATTTAGGGGCCGCAATTAATGTGATGCCTAAGTATGTCTATCGAGCTTTAGGGGTAAAAAATTTAAAGCCTACATCCGTAGTACTCCAACTAGCGGATAGAACAATTAAGTATCTGGACAGGGTTGTAGAAGATATTTTGGTAGAGGTCAAGGACTTAGTTTTTCCTACTGACTTCTACGTTCTTGATATGTCTAAAGAATCCATGAGTGAGTCCACTTTGATAATGGGTAGACCTTCTTAAGGACAGCTAATACTATTATTAGCATGAAAGAAGGTAGCATATCAATAGAAGTGGGAGAGAGTAAGATCCAATTCAACATGTATGAAGCCATGAAACATCTATATGAGGACTACTCTTTACTGAGTGTTAATGCCATCGATGCTGCTATTGACGATGCATGTATTGGAATTAAAAAATGAGTTTGCATGTTCACATCAATTATCTTATGCATCATTTGCGGGAAAAGATTCAGAAATTCCTGTTGAACCCCCTAATCCACCGTTATGTTCTTGTAAAACGATTAAAACATGCACTCATTTTATATCGGTTGATAGCAAGCTTTCCATGCCATATACACATTCTATGAATGTCCGACAAGTCATGAATGCCTTATCATGTATAAACAGTGATGACACCTCCGGGAGAGGAATTTCAATTGATTTTGCAGGATCATTCTCAGGTTGTTCCTTTCCTTCACATGGTCATTTACTTTGAACTTTTGATGATTATGTTGTGAATATGAATGATTCAAGTGTGGGCGAGGAACATTGCCAGTAGTGGTAACTTAGCTGTTTTTGTCAGTTAGGATTGTTTTGAATTCAATAAACTCCTTGAATTGTAATTGGCTTGTCTTCAAGAGGTTTGTCCTTGAAAAAGGGTTTTGTTTGTATGCTTCATGATGTACATAATGATGGTTGAAGTTCTAGGTTTTAATGCTGACTATTGTCTTGTGTTTTGTGTTTCCATCACTGTGTTTTTCTTCTCTATGGTGTTTTACCGTGATGAAATACAATTTTCACCGTGGCCACACTTGTTGTTTGTTGTATCTGTCCTCTCGGAAAGTGTACACCACAACTAAACTTCGAGATTGTTTGTCTTCCCATGGTTTTCTCCGCGACCAAAAATTGGTTACACCGCAGTGAAAATCGTGTCTCTTCGTCTCCCACCAATTTTGTTTTGAAGACCATTCACCGTTCCATTTTCTTTTCGCCGTCTTGTGTTGCTTTCTTGCTGTCATCTTTGTTTGTTCTCGTTTACCGTCGCTAATGTTGTGTTTCTACTCATCCCACCATCAGAGTAAGTGATTTAACTCTTTATTCTTCCATTCCATTTTGTTTTCTTTTCATTTTGTTTCGTTATTTTTCGCCGTTGTCGCTGTTCAAGTTCTGCGATTTTCACCGTGACGAAAAAGATGATTCACCATGACGAAGTCTATAATTGGCCGTGACTAACCCTATTCTGCGCTGCGACCAACTTGAGCTGCAACTAGTTTTCATCTGTATTGACTTGTGTTTTCATTGTTTTTTTTCTATTTGATTTGTTGTGTCGAGTCAGTCACCATGCCTAGGACCAAGCTGTCTAATGTAATAGAACCACCTGTCCCTAATCCAGAACCATCCCAGTCCTTCAAGGACATTTTAGAGCTCACTAAGAAGTGTCCTTTGGTTAAGGAACACTCATTCACAATAACACCTGCTGACCACCCTTTCGTTCGCAGATTGACTGAGTCTGGCATAGCTTGTCTTATTCGCGACTGTTTCTTGGGGAACTGTGACATACCTTAACTTTACCTTTAGCTTCATTTTATATTGATTTGGAACCAATGGGAAGCCTCAAATTGATTAAAAGGTCCAAAAGATTCAATTTGAAAACTTTTTGAAAGTTTCTATTCATTGGTTTTAGGACCAAATTTGAAAATTCATAACTAATTATAGAAAAATCAAAATTGAGTGCTTGCAATTTCTATTTCAAGCTTGTAAGTTCCTTTATAAGGAAAAAATACTCAATGAGTCAATAGCTTGCTCAATTGATACAGTTTAATTCGTGAAAATACACTGTTCTTTTTGTCATTTTTCTATTTTCCCAGGTTTTTCAGTGATTTTCTTCAAACTGTGAAACATCATAACTTTCTGTACAAAACTCCAAATTATATGTTCTGTCATGTTTTAAAGCTTGCAATGTGAACTATTTTTCTGTAAAAATTCAACTCATTTGGAGTCCATTTGCTCTGTTCCTGACAGGTCAAAGTTAGGGGTTTGACTAACTTAACTTCAACACTTGGCCAAACTTCTTAATTTCAAACTTAACCATTTGAAACCCTAACTTCTAATCCTCTTTTAATCATGCAATTAGAGTTCCTTAACTATCACATAGTAGCCAAAAATGCATAGGTTTACATCACATAATACATAACACATGGAGTTCTCAAAATATTCATACATTTAAAACATAATTTCATGATAAAAATCATGACAAATTCCTTGCTTCAAGCATCAAGTACCTAGAAATGGTTAGTGGGGGAGGTTGAGATTTTTGGAATTCCCTATAGCAAAGCTTACTAACATACATATAAAATTGCATGACATGCTTCAATTTCATAAAGTAATGTGTAACAATGTAAAATGTGTACCAAGCACATATCAATGCATATGGCCATAGCATCATGTCACTCATAAACACATTTCAATAATATCACCAAGTCATGCACATCATTAAAGTAATTTCACAATAATGTTAGAGAAAGTTAGAAAACTTTGCCACCTTTAATCCTTAATTCTCCGTTTGAAATCTTTCTTGAACACTTGGAAAGTCACCCTCTTGAACCAAATCTTTGCCTACATAATAGACAATATAATGGCCATTAAACATGAGCCATTTCCAATGCAAGAAGCAATGTAAAACTCCCTTAATCCTCTTCTAAAAATTTATAAGTCTTAAAACCCTAAACTTGTCTCTAATGTTTCCCAATGCTTCCTCAAACTTGGGGTCACTTATACCCTACGCAAAAACTCATTTTGAATCCATTGGAAACATCAAAATCATCAAAAGAAATTTCCTTCCTCAAGAAACAGCACTGGCCGAGAGGTTTCACCAAAACTATCAACATTGATTTTGGAACTTCCAACACTTATATCCTCATGTTCTTGCTTTCTAACTCTCCTACATCAAGAGGACAATTGGTCAGTACCTCCCCTATTTTATCATGATTTCCCAATTTACAAAAATGACAAAAACAATCACCAACAACCACAAATATATATATATATCAATATGCTCCTTTCAACAAGAGGAGACATTTGCAACAACTTGATGGCTTTAAATCCCTCTCTTTCTCACTTTACTCTCAAGAACCCTAGGTTATGGAACATGAAAAAGAGAGCTCAAATCAGATTTTGGGACCATGGAAGTTGAAGAAGTTATAAGGAAGAGATTGGTATATGATTACATGTAGCTTACTTACTTACCTTGAGTTTCTCTTCCATTTTTCTCCTCTTCCTCCTTGAACAATGGCGTCTTCTCTCCCTCTAATTTCTGCTGGTTTGGGTCGGTGTAAATGGGCTGGAATGAAGAGAATTTTTTGCTTTATTAATTCCCCTTTAAATGAATTGAGGGTTAGGATTTAGTCTTGATTTTTATGTGTAATCTAAGGGCTAAGATTTCAACACCTTAGGGCTATTTGCTAGGTTCTTATTGGCCCTCAAAAAGTGATAATCATGGCTGTAATGCAGAGTTAAAAATCTGGTTACCTTAACCAAGATGGATCCCATTCGGTTACTTTTACCGATTGCACTTTTTACCGGTAAACTTAACTTTATTTCGGTAAATCTTTTTCTACTTTTCTAGAGATATTTTCTTTCTCATTTAATCTCCATATTTTCATCTTAAATATAACAAAATTATTATCCCCAAAATACCCTTTACCTTCCTCAAATATTACAGGATTAATTTATCCTATCTAAAATCCCTGAAAACTTACAATCGGAGAGCAAAATTCTTTTAGGGCTTGAAAAATACTAAATTTTTCACTGATTCTCTAGACCTTTTTCTTTTTCCAAAATGCCCTCTAGATTGTCCAAAATTAATTTTTAAAATAATTATATTTCGGGGATTTTCGGGTCTTTTTCCCAATTTTCGGGAAAATCACCTTAATCGTACACTGGATAATAATTTTATTAAATACTATAAAATTCACTGGATTTTCCATATTTTTGTCTAAATTTTTGGAGGGTTCCTGATACCTTAAATAATTATTTTCCCCTTTTTGCACTTCAAAATTATATAAATAAAAATCTATTTCGAATTTGAAAAATCCATGTTTCGTGGTTGTGATCAGTGAGTCGGGCTCTATCTATTGGGCATCTGTAAATTTTGGTCAACAGTTGACTTTTGACTTTGACATTGTCAAATGAACAAAATGCCCTTCCACTTTCTCATAATTACAATTTTGCCCTTACATTCTCTACTTTTTGCAAAATTACCATTTTGCCCTTACTTTTAATACTGAAAGACCTTTATGCCCTTGGTCTTTTATTAAATGACATATGGGTCCCTTTTTATCAGATTACTCATCTTCACATTACTCTAAGTCAAGTATACTTAACTTGAAATTCCTACGGAACTTCATACATTGAGCCAGATCTAACTTTACAATTTCTGGCCTTAACTTTCCTTTCTTTATGAGCTATCTACATCTAGGTTCTCTTTTCATTTTCTAGTTATCAGATTATCATTTATTTCAGCTAGCATATTAATTATGGATATTACATTTCTACCCCCTTAAAATAGATTTTGTCCTCGAAATTTACGTACCTTATAAAAATAACTGTGGGTACTTGTTCCTCATGTCTTCTTCCATTTCCCAGGTTGCTTCTTCCACTGCTGACCCTTGCCATATGACTTTGACCATAGGAATACTTTTGTTCCGGAACTACTTCACCTTTCGATCAATAATACAAGATGGTCCTACTTCATATGACAAATTATCTCGTAATGCAATATTTTCATATTCTATAACATGTGCTGGGTTAGGATTATACTTCTTTAACTGGGAGACATGGAAGACATTATGAATCAGACTCAGGTTTGGGGGTAATGCTAACTGATATGCTACTGCTCCAACTCTGTCTAAAATTTGAAATGGTCCAATATACTTTGAACTAAGCTTTTTCATCTTCAGATATCGACCTACACATGTTGTTGGAGAATCTCGGAGAAATACATGATCCCCGACATCAAATTCCAATGGTCGTCTTCTCTGATCTGCATAACTTTTCTGTCGACTTTGAGCTGCTAGTAACTTCTTCTTTATCATCTCTATCTTAGCAGCCGTACGATATACTATTTCTGGACCGTACATGTCTCTTTCCTTTAATTATGTCCAACATAAAGGAGACCTACACTTTCTTCCATACAGTGCTTCATAAGGCGCCATCTCAATACTGGAGTGGTAACTGTTATTATAAGCAAATTCAGCCAACGGTAAGTATACACTCCAACTTCCTTTTAGTTCTAGCACACACGCTCTCAATATATCTTCGATCGTCTGTATAGTTCTTTATATGCTGCCTTGAGTCCGTGCTTTTCATTGAGTCCACGCATTACTGGTCTTATTCCATATGCTGCAGCACGCGATTAGCCGTCATACCATCCGTGTCCACTTCTCCTTACCTATTGCTTAACGTGATCATTACGTTCAGTTCATGAGCCAGTTCCCTGAGGACGCTATTGCCGAGACTCTATGTCTACCTAGGATGGGTTAGCATACACCTCATAGGTCTAAGATGTATATTGGACATTCTAAGTGTCACCCTGAGACTAAACCCTATATTCACCTCGTTTGCAGTAACATTCTTCCGACCAGCCACTTAGCGAACCTCACGAAGAAGCAGGCCCTTTACATTTGCATGTTGATGCAGGGGATCAGCTTCGACGTATCCACCCTCATTTATAGAGCCTTCATGATGCCGTCCTCACTTCCAAAACCACGAAGGCCATCATTTTCCCGCATCTCATTTCTGATATATTCACTGAGTTGGAGATCCCATAGTACACTGAGGACCATCTGTTTACCATACCCCTGTTTTTATTTATGAGAGGATCCGTCGAGTTCCCACACCTCAGCCTGAGCCCTACATTGACATAGACGATTTGATACCTAAGGATCAGGAGGCTCCAGCACCCCAGGCGCCAGATGTTCATCCAGCATTTTTAGCCCCCGTTACACTTGAGAGTCTGGCTGCTGACTTTCAGCAGTTCAGAGTCTCGATGCTTAATGTGTTTCGAAAGGGAACGGAGGTATCGCAGGAGGATGAATGCCTTGCTTGCACAGAGCTTACACTTTCAATTGCCTCCAGAGGAGGATGATATTAGTGGTGCAGGACCTTCAGGAGCCAGACCATCTAGAGAGGGCAGAGCAGCGGAGGGTACTGAGGAGAAGGAGGCTGCGACGGAGGTGGATTCCGAGGGTGACTAGGCCATGGATGGATAGGATTAGTTTTCTTTTCTGTTGAACTTTGATATAGTTGTATTGGATTTGTTGTGGATTTTGTTTTACAACTATATATGTTTTCCTTTGCTGTTTTATCCGAATTCCGTTGCATGCTTGCATGAATTTTTGGTTTTGCTTGTGAGTTCCGCGCTTTATCTGCTTGTTAATTTTTCCCCTCAATCGTTGAGGATAATGTTTGATTTGAGTGTGGGGGAGAATTACGATTTAAATTTTCCAAGCATTACCTTGATTTCGAAATGCAACCGGAATTTGTGGAAGGTTAAATGTTGGGCCACTTTGCTTAAAACTTTGGAAATTTTCAAGTTTCTTTAAAAAAAATTTCAGCAATTTTTGAAAATTTTTTATTTTCTAGAGGTTTTAAACTGCAAATTTTGCTCTCTGACCATTTACATCGTGATCAACTTTGTTGTTCGCCCCCGCGAAAGTAGTCAAAATAAAGCAATTCACATCTTGGGTGAGTTTTGCCGCGACCAACTTATGGTTGCGCCACGGCGAAACCACTTGCACACAGAACTCACCTCTCGGGAGTAGTTCGCCGTGACCAACTTATGATTGCGCCGCGGTGAAACTTCAGTGCAAATAAAAAAAGGGTTTTTAGTTTTGGATTTTAAAATAAAAGGTTCATTGACTTTATGCTTTTAAAAATCCTGAGCAAACATATGGACCATGATTTTCATAGACAATGCATTGGGAGGTTGATATGCATGATTTTAAAGGATAAAAGTTTTTGTTTAATTACATTCTTCGAGCTATTAGCAAATGATAAGCATAGATGCAATTCTAAGTTGACTCTTTGTGTTTTCAGTTCTTGAGACTGTTTAATTGAGACATTAGCCTTGTCGTGACGATAATTGGGCCTAATTTCATTTAATTAGTGAGGATCTGTCTTAATTTGTAATCACTCTAGAACTTCTCTTGATTCTTAATCAAAGCTTTATATATGATCCAATATTCTTGAAAGTGAAAGGGGCATTCATTTCAAAACCATCTATTTTGCGCAAACACAAACCCTTCATAACTTAACCATTATCACCCTTTTGAGCCATTCACACTTGAAAACCAGCATTTGGGGACTACATTCTTTTTATATATGTAAGCATATTCTGATCAAATTGTGGTTCGTAACTTGTTCTCTTTAAAATAAAAGAAAAAGAAAAGAGAAAATATATATAAATAAAAAAAGAGTAGGGAAGAAGAAGAGAAAAATAAAGAGAAAAGTAGTATATTGTTTAAACATGAATTTCTCTAAAGTCTTGCAAGTGCACTAATATGATTAGATTCCTGTGGTGTTGTGTATTCAAGGATTTCTTTTCATCATTCCACTTCATTATTCGCAACCCCCATCATCCATCTTAAACCCTAAAATCCTCTTGATTCACATTATATTGATTTTATGGTGGAGAGTAGAAGAATTACAAGCATATGTTAGAGATTTGAATAAGCAAACCATGAGTGAAATTGTCTTTACATAGTGAGCTAAGAGAGAAACACTTCTACCTTTGAGAGGAAGTCTCCTTTATTCAGTCTTTTGAGTTGAACTCTCTCAGAGATCGATTTATTATTGTCTCTACCATTATCCTTGTTAATACCTTGATGAATGTTTTTATTAAATTCTGTAGTCCTGGATTCATGAGGATACATTCTTAGTGCATTGATCATTTTAGAGTTTTTGAAAGGTTTTGTCCAGGAGTACAAAGGTTTAGGTGTGGGGGAATTTAATTGAGCTTTATTTATACCACATTCATACTTGAATTTCCAGCGTTTTTAATTCAATTTTAGCCCCCCATCACCCGTCTTATGCTTAATTTGAGAATTAGAGTTATTGATTTGGATTAGTGTAATTTTGGATGCATCTGCCATGAATAATGATATAATAGTACTGAAATTCCATCATGAGCAATTGGTACTTCAAATATTTGCTATTCCATTTAAGGAACTCTGAAAAGATCATAGGAAAGCAGCTCTGGAAAGTTCACCACGGCGCAATCCAAAGTTCACCGAGGCCAAAGTTCAATCAAGCCAACAAAGAGCTCTCGGGAGAGGTTCACCCAGGAAACCTCAAGTTCGCTCGACGAATATCGCGTGTCAACACCAGAATTTGCTCCAAATAGAAAATAAACCCAACTCGCCTCCTTGGATCTGACCCGGGACGGTTAGAATAGCCTCATTAGGGTAATTTCGAAGGAGGTATGAGAAGGAGGAGGCATAACACACTCACACTCATCTTTCTCTCATCCTCTCTACTCTCAAATCCCTAACTTCACCTTTATCTCACCATCAATCCATCATGTACCTTCAATCATCAATTCGGAGCCTAATGCCACATCACATGAGTAGCTGAGCATCTCCTTTCCTCTTGAGGATGAAGACGGTCTGGGTTCAAAGTTCAAAAAGGGGAGTATTTGTTTTCAATCTGTATTTATGTTATAGATTACTTGGATTCTGAGTTAGAACTTGTAATTTG
>JANTPZ010153940.1:3205-17378 GCA_025593235.1 Vachellia pachyceras
TGACCCCAGTATGACCCACTGACCATTTGTAATATCTTGATTATTAAGGTTTAAAAAAGGACCATACTGCAATTTTCTGAAACTTGGGGGCATTTGTTGTAATTTTCCCTTTTTCTCTTTTTGAAGTATTCCACCGCCTTCTATATGTTTGATTTAAAAAAAATGAGACATCACCACGTGTGGTGCTGTGGCGGTGGAGGCGTATTATACTGTATGGGTTCGGGCTAAATATACCCGTATCAAAACGGGCCTTATTTTTCATAACCCAACCCACCATGGTTATGGGTTGGGCGGGTTTAGCCCATGGGTAAAACCCGTATTACCCGCTCTAATTATACATACCCCTCCCCACCCCAATCCTTAGAACATGATACTCACACAGCACCGGAAAAGAGAGAGAACAGAGAAAGACCACGCAGAGAACGGAGGGAGAGAAGAGAGGGGAAGAAAGGGTATTTTCTAGCAACAAGGTTCTGCTTTTGAGATTATTTAGGTAAGTAAAATGACTTTTTTCAATATAGTTCTTTTAAAAAAAGTTATTCTAAATAGTTTTCTCTATCTAATAGTAGTAATATCATGTTAATTAGAGAATATTTTAGTATTTAAATTTTTGTATATTAGGATTTTTATTTATAGAAGACTATATAATAATATATATACTTTTATAATCGTTTTCTATATAGTTAGATTTTTTTATTGGATATTTGAAATATTTTAGAAATTGATTTTTGTATAAAATTTTAATATTTTGATTTAATTTAAATAGTTTATTAAAGGATATTTGGGGTAATAGTAAATTTTAATTGATTAAATAGTTTATTTAGAGATTTGAAAGAGATTAAGACATTTGAGGATTTTTTATATTTGGAGATCTTAAGAAATTAAAATATATGAGAAAAGTATTAAAGAAATAAACTAATATATGATAATATTTAATTGTGTAGACTAAATTGTAAAAATTGTTGGTATTGGGCACGGACTTATTATTGTTATAATATTTCCTTCTGGTGCCAAGTAACCACTCTCCTCTTGTTGTACATACTTGTGATTTGTGTAATATCCTAATTTTAAGAAAAAATTGGGATTAAAAAAGAGAGAGGGCCGAACTGTAATTTTTTAAAGTTTTGGGGTCAAAAATGTAATTTTCCCCTTTTCTCTCTTTGGACACTTCCACCGCCTTCTTCAGCATTATCTTAAAAAAATAATAATAAGGCAGCACGTGGAGGAGGAATGGCAGTGGATGGGGTATTATATATACCCCTCCCACCACCACATTTCCACACACAACACACAGTGATCACAGCGCAGGAGAGAGAGTCGAGAGAAGAGAGAGGAAAGAGAGAGGTGCTTTTAGAGGATTTTTAAGTTAGAAAGTTTTGCTTTCGGGATTATTTAGGTAAGTAAAATGATTTCTTTTCAATATAGTTTCTTCATGAAAGTTATTCTAAATATTTTTGTCTATCTAACGGAAGTAATATCATTTTGATTATAGAATATTTTGGTATTTGAATATTTATATAGTTGGAGTTTTATTTATAAAAAACTATATAATAATAGATATATTTTTATAACCATATTCCATATGGTTAGATTTATTTATTGGACATCAGAGGTATTTTAGAAATTTATTTTGCAAAAAGTATTTAATATATAACATATTTTGAGCTAGTAAAAGTTAAGTTAAATAGTTTATTTGAGATTGTTGGAAATAATAGAGAATTTATGAAGGATTAGATATTTTAATTGATATTTATAGAGGTAATGATGAATTTATAATGATTTAGTATTGTTATTAAAGTTTGAAAATAGAATTTGGAATTTTAGTAAAATTATAATTTTCTAATATTTAGATATTTAAAGGAAATTAAGGTATTTGAGGATTTTTTGTAAATATTTGGGGGTTTTATGAAATCAGAATATATGAGAAAATATTAAAGAAATAAACTAATATGTGGTAATGCGTAATTGTGTAGACTAATTTGTAGAAATTGTTGGTGTTGGGCAAGAGATTGCTATTGTCATAATATTTCCTTGCTGGATAAAAGGTAACCGCTTTCTACTCATTATGCATACTTGAGACATGTTTGGTGAGTGATTTTGAATTGATTGTGGTAAAAATATTATTATTTGATAAACTTTGTGTTGATAATATTGATAATATGTTGTGATGTTTGGAGTCAAAGATTGGATGTGTGGTGATGTTTGCAAATGCTGTTGATAAATGTTCTTGTGATTTGATGGAAAATCGTTGATCATGAAATGATTGATTGAAACGTGCCAGTGCTATTCATGCGTGTATATGTTGATGATAAATTGTGGATATACTTTGCTTTAAGTGTTAAAAAGTGATAACTGTGATATTGGGAGAGGATGATGTGGTTATTGATGGGAGGTTATTCAGGGAGTATAAGCGAGTGAATATTCGGCAAGCCAAAGAGGAAATAAGGTTGGAGGACTTCCGTGTTGAAATCCGGAAGATCCTATGCCCATCATCGAAGGACATTCCATGCTGAAATCCGGGTGATCCTATGCTGTGGACATTTCGTGCTGAAATCCGGGTGATCCCATGCTGTGATGATGAGGGCTTATGACACCCCTGCAATGTGAAAGGGGGAACCCATGGTCCGGTCTTGTGCTCTGTGGTACTTGGCCAGTCCACATCACTTATCGGTGAGCTCGTTAAATGGTACTACCAGTCGAATGGGACAGTACTAGCCCATGGGTTCAGTCAGAGGAAATAAGGCTGGGGAATAATAAGGGAAAACATAAAGAAAGACTATAAATCTGTGTATTGAGTTTTGATGTACGATTTCATGATGCTATTGTGATGGTATAAGCTTGAAATCCATGTGATTATGAATTGATATATATGTGTGTGTGGATATTGATCCAACTGATCTTGGTGATCATGGTAACGATGATTATACTGGTGTTGATACACTGGAATTTGTGAGAATGAATAGAGATGTTTATGATTCTGTGATGATTATGAGTTGACTATTTGGAAGGATTTCTATTACGTGTGTATTGGTTTTTCACGTGCAATTAATTCTTTATTTCTCATCGACAATCGCTCGTATGCCTTTTAAGTAGGAATGCTGGTTACTAGGACTTTTGTCTCATTCTATCAATTTAATACTTTTCAGGTGATAGTTGTCATGCTGAATAGTCGGGGAGAGTTATAAGGCTTCAAGATATTCCTGTATATCTCTGTATCGCCTCTTTTATTTATGTGTTGACTGTTATATATTGCCATCTATAGAGCTAATTTTGGCAGACCATGTATTACCGCAAAATGTTGGTAACTTTAAAATATAATGAATCAGAGTTGTGCAGTGGAAGTAAGAACTTTATATTCCTAATAAATTTGAGTAAGTTATTAAATATTGATTATACTTTGATTAATAACTTGAAATGAGTTAAGTTTCAGTATTAATAGTAAGGTTCTTACAATTTGTTTGTGAGTGTTGTGATTAGAAATTGTTGTTAATTATGTATAAACTGTGAAATATGTTTGTTAATAAAATTGTCTTGTGGGATATATTTTTTATGAAGAAATGATTTGTAATATTTTGGATTTATGAGATTGGAAAATGTTATAAACAATTTGTAAATTGATGATGATATGTGATCATTATCAAATTGATATAAGAGGGAGCTGGTGGATGTAGATTTGATGGGAGATTATTCAAGGAGGATAAGGGGATGAATCTCTAGCATGCCTAAAGAGGGAATAAGGTTGGAGGACTTCAGTGCTGAAATCCGGATGATCCTATCCCCGTTGTGATGAGGGCTTATGACACCCCTGTGATGTGAAAAAGGGGAACCCATGGTTCGATCTTGTGCTCTGTGATACTTGGCCAATTCATATCACTTGATCGGTAAGCTCGTTAAATTGCACTACCAGTTACATGGGACAATATTAGCCCATGGGTTCAGTCAGAGGATATAAGGCTGGGGAGGAATAAGGGAAAACATAAAATAATAAATCTTTGTGAAATGATCTTCTGTACAAATTTGTGATGAGGTAAGCATGAAATCATGATATTATACATTGATAAATGTATGTGTGAATATTTATATGGTAACTTGTGACATTTTTATTGAAATTATCCTACTTGACACCTCACGGGCACTTACTCATATGCCCAATGAGATGGATTGTTGGTTGCTGAGACTTTTGTTTCATTCTATCAATTTACATCCTTCAAGTGATAGTTCTTGTATCAGAATATCGGGGAGAGTTTCTGGGGCTTAAATATCCAGATGTTTTTCATACAGCCTCTTTAGTTACTTATGTGTTGATAGTTGCATATTACCATATGTAGAACTTGTTTTGTAAACTACATCTTACAACTTATTTTGGGAGTTTCAGAATACAATATTATAGTTTTAGTTCGAAGTGAAAACTCTATAATCATGGTAGATGGAAGTAAATTACTAAATATCGATTCTACCTTGATTAGTATCTTGAAAAGAGTTAAGCTATTGGGACTAAAAAAAGGGTTTTACACCCTAACCCACTGCCTTGTCCGGTTCAGTCGCCATCCGGTTTCCTGTACCTTGGTTAGAATAGGATTTGATCAAGAGGTGTGAACTGGCAATCTTAAAAATTTCACGTTAAAAATAGCGATTAAATAAGTTTCAAAAAGAAATCACTGAAGGAGATAGAGGAGAAAATCAACATAGAGATTTATCCTGGTTCGGTCCTTCTGACTTACGTTCAGTCCTCAGAACACTTCAAAGATTTGCAAATCCAATATTAACAAGATCACCGGCTCTTCAAGCTTTTACAATGAGGAACCCCACTCCCATCACAAGCTTCACTAAAATGGAGAGTCACACTCCCCTTTATCACCTTAATTACAATACCTTACTTAATATCACCCAATCTTGAGTACCTCTCAGAAACAATAAGTTTTGGCAGTTTAAGATTCTCTCATAAGAATTGAATGCTAATCACTAAGTTTAAATATTGGAGAGAGTATAACAGATTATGTAAATGAACATATAATCAATGCAAGTTCATAGGTGGGTGCTCTCTATCCTTCCATTTTGAATGCTCTTATATTTATAGTTGGGCAACAATAATTATCCGTTACACTCAACTTCAATGTCCAACATTGTGCATTAAATGCCTCTAACATAGTATGGACGTTGCCTGAGATTTTGCCCATTGAACCCACACCTAAGAAGTTATCAGAAGACCATATATTGTTGCTAAGTAAGAAAATGAAGCATTTATGAGGGCAAAAGAGATTTTAATAAATGAAGCATGAAAAGGGAAACTTTATGAATAAAGTTGGAACTTCTAAATACTGAGATACTGTCAGTTAAAGTGAGTGCTCGAGTATGCTTTTCAATATATGCTTTTCAATACTCCAGTATTGTTTGAAAATTATCTCAGCAAATACTAAAGTTTATGAAGCAGTACTTGAGTATAATGTTCATTTCTAGAGTTCTTATAACACTCTTATTGGTACTTGAGTTCTACTGGAGGTATTGTAATGAAAAAGATGAATATTTTCATCTCAAGTACTAGTGTAAGTGTTAAGAAGGTACTACAAAACTTGAGTGTAAATAGTCATACTTGAGTGTTTGTAAGGCTTTTCAATTCTAGCACTTCATTGATTCTCGAGTATACTTGAAAGTATCAAGAAACATTGTCGTTAGTCATGCTCGAGTATTGTGAGTTTCTGAAGTATTGAGATGAACACTTATATATTCTTGAGTATGCTTAAAAGTGTTGTGTTTGAAAAGAGATTTTCCATTTTAGTACTCGAGTATTGTCAACACTTTTATTGACACTCAAGTATGCTTGAAAGTGTTTGAGTTCTAAAACTAATTTTGAAAAACAATACTTGAGTATTATGAGTTATTGCTAGAGTATTACCAATACTTTCACCAACATTCAAGTATATCTGAAAGTGTTGAGTTTTGAAAACTGATTTTATTAGTCGATACTCAAGTATTGAGAATCATTACTCGATTATTGTCAATACGTTCAATAATATTCAAGTATGCCTGAAAGTGTTGAGTTTTGAAAACTGATTTTATTAGTTGATACTTGAGTATTGAGAATCATTACCCTAGTATTGCTAATACTTTCACCAATACTTAAGTATGCCTTAAAGTGTTGAGTATGAAAATTGATTTTATTAGTTGATACTTGAGTATTGAGCGGGGGTGTGCAACGGGCGGACGGGGCTACCCCGGGGGGCAACCCATACCCCGCCCGTTAAGCAGACCACGGGTACGGGGCACCCCGTACCCGTGGTACAACTCGTTTAGACCCGTACCCACGTGTACGGGCGGGTGTCACGGGTAACGGGGTTACCCGCATAAGAACCCTCATTTTCCCCTCCCTGATTTACAAGTTGCAGCGCGCACACACAAGGCAAAAGGCAACCAAATATTAGCATTCAACAATTTCAGCAACAAAGTAGCAAGGAAATAGCAGCATTTAAGCACCAATAAATACAATAGCAGCAACATTTCAGATCCAAAAAACAAGTAAACAACATTTAAAATTCAACATTACAATAGTTGAGACTTGAGACTACTGGATCTGGAGTAGGAGCTGGAAGACAAAGCTGACGGGTGGAAGTGGAGTGGAGCCCTGGAGCTTGGAAGCACAGCACGACGCTTGGGGGCTTGGGGCTGCGACGGGCGACGAGTGGTTGGCTGGTGGCAATTGGCAAGTGGCGAGGGCTTGGGCTGGTGGCGATTGGCGAGTCCTTCTCGGTTGGCTGGTAGTGACGCTCGTGAGCTAGGAGACTAGGGCTGCAAACGATTGGTGACGCTCGAATGGCGACGCTAGAGGCGATTGGCGATGATCGAGGGCTGGGGCTGGGGCTGGGGGAGATTGGCAACATCGTCATTCTCCGGTGCCTCCTCGTCATCGTTGCTGCCTCCACCTTCGGAGACCTTCTTCCTCTTCAAGTCTTCCTCTTCCTCATCATTCTCTGGCACATCCTCTCTTCCTCTAAACTCTTATCGTCACCGCAGCTCTACCAGCCGGAATATATTATCATGACGAGGGATGGAGGGAGCAGGAGGCGAGGACTGGAACAATGGAGCGTTGAATCTGTGGGAGGTGGAGGAGTGTGGACTTGAACGGTTGAACCCTTGAAATGTGTAGAAGGGCCGAAGTGGATTGGGCCAAGAGTAGACTGGAGTTTGGAGCATTGAAGACTTGGACCCTTGAAGACTTGGCCCTTGAACTTTTGAAGGCTTGGAGGGGAAAAAAACTAAACGGGTATAACGGGCAAGAACAGGTACCCCGTGGGTGAACCCGTGTCCCACCCCATTTATGGGGCACCCCGCCCGTGAGGGGTTTCAATTGGGCGGGTTTAACAGTGGCGGGGCGCGGGCGGGGTGGGGTTTTTTCCTCACCCCTAGTATTGAGAATCATTACCCTAGTATTACCAATACTTTAACCAATACTTAAGTATGCCTTAAAGTGTTAAGTTTTGAAAACTGATTTTATTAGTCGATACTCAAGTATTGAGAATCATTACTCGAGTATTACAAATACTTTCATTAATACTTGAGTATTTATGAAAGTATTGTATTTTAAAGCTAACTTTTTAATGATGATACTCAAGTATTATCATATTATACTTGAGTATTGTCAACACTTTCATCAATACTCAAGTATGCTTGAAAGTGTTACCAACACTTTAACTAATACTCAAGTATTCTTGAAAGTATTGTGTATAAAACTTCATTTTGAATTCTAATACTTGAGTATGCAAAGCTATATTAAACAATTATAATAAAGATTTTAAAATATTTTATCATGAGTATATAACAATTATTTGAGTGCATAAATCAATTCATACTTCCTGCGAAACATACAACATATATGTTATCATCGAAATATCAACATAGTTTAGGTAGTCTGTGCAACCATGGTCTTTAAAACTGGTTACTTAACTTCTAAACCATCGCATTAACATAATTAACCATGCTAAAAAAAATCTTTGATTTCAAAATAAATTAACCATAATAAAAAGAATAAAACAACTTCAACAGACCTGTCATGGTTAAGGGAATCAATCTTCTCTTTCAAAAATTATCCATGATTGAAAATGGTAAAACTAATTATTTGAAAGCTATCATGGATAATAAAACTTTATTAATTCAATTTCTTACCAAACCATGCTATAGAACCAATTTTATAATAATAAGCCTTAGACATTCAATACTTGGAATCACACTTCCATTCAATTCCAACTCTCAAAATTCAATAATGGAAATACCATTCATTCAAGAGAATATATGACAAAATGCCCACTTAAGTTTGTGATTTCCCAAATAGCATCCTAGTATCAAATTAGAGGCCTCAAGCTTGCTATCAATAAAACACAAATTGATGCGCCCAAAAGTATTAATATATGAGAGTATGTCAAAAACATGAGCTTTACAATGGCAATGCACATCTAATCAACACATAAATAGAGGAGGTTATACAATAGGAAAAGCATTGCGCAAACTTCCAGAAGCTTCCCAGCACTAATGTTATCACCTAAAAATGTTAATAGCAACGAGGTGAGACAAAAGTCTCAATAACCAACAGATAATTTAAAGAATATGCAAAAGAGTTATAAGAAATAAAGTAGTGGTAGAATTTATTATAAATAATAGATAAATAATTATAAGCCAATAAAAGAAAATCAAAGATTGTAAACCAATTCCCAACACCAAACTCCTTCTTATACCACCCGATTGGATTCTAGCCTACAATGATGGGTGACCCAACCAAAAGTCAACCATTCTCATGAGGTTAACGAATCCTTTCTATAGTCACCCACAACTAGGTTCAAGATTTGGAAGGCAAATGTAGTGTCAAACCTGCTATAATCAGTAGTGGAGACAATTGCCATAAAATTGAAGATTTACCAAACCCAACATCTTCCACATGCTTAATCACAACTCAAACCCATAACTCATAGTCACAACTAACTTAGAGTCATAACAATTTTGCAACATATATATAATCGATTTCCATCCCATTCTAAATTATAATGTAATGCCACAAAACATAAGGAGTCAATAAAACATGTCATATAGTATCAAAATATTGTCCGCTTTACTAATATTTCATAATCAATTTCGTTTTTTCTAAAATTAGTTATGAATTTTCAAAGTTGGGCAAGAAATATGGAATTTTTAACCAAATGAATAGTTGCTCGAGGAAAATTTTGAAATTTCAATTCTTTGGTCATTTCAAGTTGTATAAGGCTTTAAAGTGGTTCAATAATGGTTTTTAACATGGTATGCGAACTCGGACCGGCTTGGTCGAGTTAGCCCGTGACTCGGCAACTTGGCGACTTGGCTGGAAAGCCGATCCAAGTCACCTATTGACCTTGAGTCATGGTCAACTCGGTGACTCGGGGTAAACCGGCCATGGCTCGATCGAATCACCGAGTCTGGCGGGTCGATCGAGTTATAATAAAACAGGGATGAAACGGTAGCCTCGTGGTGGGTCAGAGGAGTAGAGAGGAAGTGTGAGTGATCGTGATCCGAGAGAAAAGGCTCTGCGCACGCGAAGCTCTGCTTCTCCTTGTGGTTGTCACCAGTGAAAGCTCCATTTTGGTGTCTTCTCCAGTTGCTCCTCCTCATTTCTCCTTTCTCCTTCTCTGCTGGGTGGTAGCTTAAAATCTAGAACTTCGCGGACCATCACCTACTGGTGGAAACAGACAAAGTTCATGGCAGAAATTGGGATGAAAATGGTGAGGGTGAATGGGAAGTGTGATGCAAACAGAGGAAGATATGAGTGAGGAATGACATGCGACCGAAAAAAAATGAAGTTCCGATGGAGGGGGATGTGGCTGAAGAGAAAAGAGAAGAGGGATCAGTGTTAGTTCGAATGGAAAAGAAAATGGAGAGCCCCTGGAGAGAAGAATGACGTTACGGGGATCTGAATGATGGGATCTTGCTGTGAGCTGGAGAAAAAGAAAAAATAATAAAAAATAAAGTGGGGGTAAGGGAAAAGGATGGAATGATTAATTAGGAAAAGGATGAAATGACTAATGAGGAGGAAAAGGACGAGATGACTAATGAGGAGGAAAAGGACGAGATGACTAATGAGGGAGAGAGGATTGAGTGATCAGACGGTAAGGGGTGAGAGAGATTCGTTGCATTAGAGACATGGCTTTTGGTTGCAGCAAAAACCAAAAGCCAGGAAGGCAAACACCACGTGGGTTGCAGGCAGCAGTGTGAGGTGTGATCTGTGATGGTTGAGTGTTGAGAGGAAAACATCATGTGGAAGAGAGGATAGAAATAAGGAGTTTGAAAAAAAAAATTTAAGAGATAAAAAGAAAAGGAAATAAAATAAAAAAAGAATTATATGTGTGAGATTTGAATAGAGATATATACCCTATATTTTGTGGAATGAATATTTTAAAATTGTAAAGAATAACAAATAAGTTATAAGTATACTGTTAGTTTTAATTTCATTGTAAAATAAATATTATTGTAAAGTATATTTTTAATTTTTTTATTCCACACCGGTTTGTGTAACATCCCATCAGTTGTAAGAAAAAAAAAAGAAAAGGGTGCAGAAGATGATGTGAAGAAAGGGAAAGGGGAAGAGTGAGGGAGAAGGTTTGAGTGTTGGGGAAGAAAAGAAAAAAAAAGAAGGGAGTGTGCAGAAGGTGGCATGAAGTAAAGGTTAAAGGGAAGAGTGAAGGGAAATGCTTGAGTGAATGTGAAGCAAAAAAAAAACAGAGAGAGTGTTGGATGGATGTGTAGGGGGTATTATAAATACCCCCACACCACCCCCTCATTTAGCACACACACGTACATTACACTCCACACACAACCACATCCCTTTCAAGCGCGCGCCCACACACACACACACTTTGTTTCAGTGAGGAGAAAAGGAGAGCAACGTGAGGGAGAGGAAGAGAGACGGGAGAGAGAGTGAGGTAGTCTAAGAGAAGTGTTTTCCAGTCTCAAGATTCTACTTGTGGGATTATTTAGGTAAGTAAAAATGTCTTATTTTCATTAAACTCCTTTTATGAAAGTTTCTAAATATTTTTCTCTTTCTATTGGTAGTAATATTATATTTGTTAGAGGATATTTTGGAAACTAGATTTTTGTTCAATTTGAGTTTTATTTGTAGAAGGTCATAAAATGGTATATCTATTTTTATAACTAAGTTCTATATGGTCATTTTTATTTATTTGATACCTTGAGTATTTTAAAAATTTAATTGTGTTAAAAAGAGATATATTTTTGGATATATAGGGTATTTTAACTAAATAAAGATAAGTAGAAAAATGTAGAGGAAGATTTATGGATATATTTGATCAGCCTAGATTGTTATTTTTGTATATTACATGATTTTATAAATAACTTTTAATATTATTATATAAAGATCCTAAATCAATTTTTATGAGGTATTTTAAGGGGGAAAATGGTTTGAATAATTTAATTGTAATATTGAAAATGTTATTTATATTTTAACTGATTTAAATTTATTATTTTGCCATCATAGTACTTTATAATTAATTTTCACTATAATAGATTGTAAATAATTTTATATTGGGTAATTATTTATGTAATTTTTTATTAAAATTGTATTTACATTACTGTGTTGATTAATTGGTGATTGAGCTGTATTTGGTTGTTTTATTTTCAAGGCTAGTGGGATTTAGCTTGGAATTAAGGTAACCGGGATTAATTTCTTTTATATGCTTGTTGTGGATTGTAAGGTTTTTTCTAACCCTTATTTTCTTTATGGAAATATTTACTTGTGATATAGACAATTTTACATATTTTTATTTATGCAATTATTCAGTGAAACAGTGTATTTTTGAACTGTATGAGTGTTTTGTTATACATAGGATGCGGTGACATTTTGTGATAAATGGTATGATTATGGCATTGGCACTGTATGGATGATGGATGTGCATGTATATTTATGTGTTTTATTGCGGGGTTATTTCGGGACGAATGAAGAGTGATGAATTATTGTGCCCCTCAACTTTTGCTGATCCTTGGCTTGGATATCAGCTAAGTTGGTGTGTGTGGACACCTCCTTACCTTGGCCTGTTGCAGGTGGTATAGGAGGGGGAAGTGTTCTTGAAGTGACTAGCTAGCCGTTGGCTAGATATACTAGCACTGATAGACTGTACCGCATCCAGAAGTTATAAGGCAAAGCAGGTGGATAGGGGGTTAATTGCTTTTGATATATAATATGTTATGGAATTATTATTGCACTGAAAAACCTGCTTCTTTGACTTGCATTCCTATCATGAATATGTTAGAAATTGATTTCGGTTGCTGAGACGTCATGTCTCATCCCATTATTATAGTTTTTTTTCAGGCGATACCTCTAATTCTTATAAAGGCCGAGGGAAACAGCTAGAGGCGTAGTCATTAAGCCTTGTAGGCTCTTTTTGATAGTGGTATTGTATTGAATTTTATATTCACTACTAGAAAAATGCCATTTAGCGACGGAAAATATTAGCAACCCTCGTTTTATCGACGGAAAATAGTCATTTAACGACGGATTTTTTGTCGCTAAATGGCATTTTTCTAGTAGTGATTGCAATATAGGGCCCATTATTATGCATTGTATTTTGAGATGGTCGGTAAGAACATGTGGGCACTGTGGTGTTGGTTCATTATTTTGTGCAAGTGATTTGGAATTTATGTTACAATTTATGGACGGATCGTGTGGCAAGGATCCGGGGTGTCCTATTTAATGAAATCGCTTCCGCGTAATTCTGTTGTTATTTAATTATTTTGGTTAAAAAATTATGGTATAGGTTTTGGTCTTTTCAGTTTGACCCTAGGTTTGACTCCAGTCTGACCCACTGACCCTTAGCCCACTGCCTTATCCGGTTCAATCACCGGTCCGATTTCCTGTACCTTGGTCTTTAATGAAGCTAATGAGATAATATAAGGTGTTACAAGAGGGATAAGAGAGAAAGAGAGGGTGAGTGTGGGTGAGAGCAAAGAGCTCAGGAAGGTGTTTTCAATCTAAGGCTCTTTTGGGATCATTTTGGTAAGTTAAATATCTTATTTTCACTAAACTTCTTTTTATGGAAGTTTTTCTAAATATTTTTCTCTTTCTATTGGTAGTAATATTATGTTGATTAGAGAATATTTTTCAATTTAGATATTTTTCAGTTGGAGTTTTATTAGTACAAGATCATATATTGATAGAACAATTTCTATTATTAATTTTTGTATGAGTAGATTTATTTATTTGATATCTGAATTATTTTAAAAATTATTTAATTATTTTGGCATAAGGTTTCTAATATATAGGATAGTTGACCTTAAAATTAAGTTAAATATTTTATTTGAGATTGTTTGAGGTAATAGTAGATCCTTGATAGATAAAATATTTTATTTAAGGTTACTGGAGATAATAATAAATTTTTATGAGTCAAATATTGTATTTGAGGTTTAATGTTAACGTTAAAATTTTTAGTGTGAAGTTATTTTTAGTATTGAGATATTAGTAGTTTATATATATTGAGGTATATGAGGATTTTTGATAAAATGTGATATTTGAAAAATTATTAAGAATTTTGTTTTATGAGGATTTTGAGTTCTAGAGTAAATATAATTTTTGAATTTTTAAAATATATATTTAGATGTAGTCTAAAGTGGTATTGAAAAACTCTAGAGGGGTTTAAGCCCCTAAGTTATTATTACCAATCAAATTAGTCATTAAACTAATGTGTGGTAGTGTTGAACTGTGTAGATTCTTTGGTGAATTGACTGTATTTGGTTGCATTTATTCTCAAGGCTAGTGGGTTTAGTGGCGTGCCCTGTCTCGCAAATCGCAAAACAGTGTCGTTGGTCAACCTTGAAAATTTGCCAAGAATTAAATTTATAATCTCCAAGGGTTGTATAGTTGCAACCCAGGGTCGTTCTCACCAGAAGCAAGTCGCGCGCCAAAAGTTCTTAGCTTATGTTTATGTTTGCGATGCAAAAATGCAAATGGGGGTATGGTTTGAAATGAACTAATCTACTAATCTAAATGCGGAAATTAAAACTTTTTTTTGGTATTTTTGGATTAGGGAGGAAAAATTAGGCAGCAATGGAACAAAAGTGGAAGTGTTATGGAAGATTCCTCTTGAAAATGAATTGGGCCATCACAGTTCACAAAGGGTTAGGTAGAGTAATTACTTTTCGCACTAAGGTT
>JANTPZ010153945.1:1161-24815 GCA_025593235.1 Vachellia pachyceras
TATCCTGAAGATTATCAGGACCTTTCGTATGAGGATCTTAAAGAATTTAAGCAGACCAGATATGGTAATGGGTCAGAGTTGTAATACTTTAGTTTATTGTCCTCCTCAATTTTTCATTTATCATTTATACTCGAACTGGGTTCTGTTAAGGTGCAAATATGGTATTCACCATCAAAATACTCTTAATGACTAATAAATACTATTAATGACTATAATCTCCTAATAATCATAACCGATACCCTAAGAATAATATATGATTATATATATTAATTACAATATATTTACACGTACCAAGGGTGGATCTGAAGGCATAAGGCACACAATCACTTTTTGTACTAAATATCTTTAGATGTAGCATTTTTATTTGCAGCTTTGAATGATTCATGAAATATTATAGTTTCTGTAATTATTATTCATCATAGAAATGGGCTGCAAATTTATAACAATATTTAAATGGTAGAGAGAGGTAAGTTTCATGTGTATTGTTATTGGATTGTTTCTAGGAAAGTCAGGGTTTGCTATGAATTTTTTTTTAGGTTACAAAGGGTTCGCTATGAAGTTTAAGAAAGTAAAATGTCAAGTCTATTTTAGCATGGGAGATAAGCAAGTTGTTGTTGTTGTTGTTGGCTCACGGTGAAGTAAAATTTTGAGTGACACAGGAGCGTTGCTTTGGCAGTCTGGTGTCAAGGAGACTACAAAATTAGGGCTTTTTGATACACTTAAGTAGGAATGGAAGGATAAATGAAATGGGAAAGTTATTTTGTAGATGGCAAATATCCCTTCTACTTTATAAAAGATAATAGGAAGGAATATACACTATTGAGCAATGATAACAAGAACATCATAGACATTGCAAAAAATAATGCCCTTGTTGTTGTTGTTGTTGTACCTTTCCCTTTCCCTTTCCTTACTAAACACAGAATTTTTCTTGAGCGGTGCATGTAGGTTTTTGATCCATTTCTTTTAAAAAAATTAGTAATTTAGTTTCATTAAAGATCAAGTTTATCACCCCAAAAAAAAGATCAAGATGTGAAGCTTAGCTTCTGTAGAAACTAGCAATTTAGCAACGGCATTTAGATATCCATATCTCATAAATTAAGGCTTTATGTTAGAATCTTGTGAGCGAATAAAATCACAATGGGTGAGCCCACTCATTTATGACCCAACACTACTTGTATCTGAATTAGTTTGTGGTACTGGATGGCAGATGGCTCTCAAAAGAAAAAAAGAAAGCAAACAATCAACTTTACCATTTCATTTGAAAATGTGAGAAATAATTTGGGGGGAAAAGTAATCTTGGTGCATACTGAATTTCTTTTACTGTGGAATTTACCATTTCTCATTGGAGTTTGCAGTCTTTGAGGCTGTTTGATGTAGTGATTAATCTCGTTTGGGGGCTGCATTTTTTTAATGGCAGGGTTTTCTCTCCTGCCTGAATTACCCCATATTCTCCAACTAATGTCAATGTCATTTACCTGTAGCTAAATTTTGGTTTAAGGATTCCTACTTGTTTACTTTTTTATCTCAGCCAAAACTGGATGGTATTTCTACCTGGCATACTGAAATTTTTTGTTGCCCAGCTGTTGCGGATGTCTTAACAGATGCAGCGTCAGTTCTAGGTGGTGATGCAACGCTTAAAATTCTATATATGAAACTTCTTGAGGTGTGTATCTCATCCTTGGTTTGAATATTATATACTTCCTTGGATCATATTTCTTCCAATTGAAAGAATGAAAATTCATCCCTGTAATCTAACTTCTATCAGAAATCAGAAACATTATTTTACACGTACTTCTGGCCTCAAAATATTCTAGCGTTCTGTCTTCATGTGGATTTACCCCAAATTTTGTCCTGCGGCTACTGTTTGTACTCTTCTTCCCTTGTCTTGGCTTCCTGCCTTTTTTTTCAGAAAATAAAAATAGCATAATAAAAAATTTTCCTAGCTTATGTGTTTTCTTATATCTTGTAATTTTTTCCCAAAATAAGTGGTAAATAATTTTTTAGCACCTATGCGTGGAGGTTACTATGCTGACTTGTGATTTTCAATATCTTGAACAGTTATGCTTTCTCTTCATTTTGGATTGGCTATCGCATGCATACCCCACAATCTTGCTTTTTTGGTTCGGCAGAAGAAAAAGCATGATGGGGGTTGTAGATTTCAACTTTTGCTGCTTTACTTTCCTTATAGATTCTGAGAGGACAAGTAATAAATATAGGGAAAACTTTTGGTCTTCTGGTCGTCTTGGTTTATTTGATAAATCTGTCTTTTTTCAGAATTTGTCTTATGTCTTAAGTTGTCTGTAAAAATGAAATAATTTATACAATTCAAGTGGAACCTGGTCCATGGTAAATGCTATTGCCTGGGACATTCACTTAGAGTACGTGAAACATTAGGGAACCTTCCAAGAAAAGGATTTTAACTTTTTTTTTAAAATTTTTCAAACTCCTTGTTTGTGACTCATTGCATTATTGCACTGTATTTTCTTATCATGGTTATATACGGGCTCTTTATGATAATATAGAAACTAAAAACCCTTGGGTCTTGGAGGTAAAAATCCAGCTCTATCAGGGTGTTTGGGAAAAAGTAGGTGATACTAATGAGATGATGATCCCCATAATCACTGTTCTCTCTCTGTATGCCCCTTTTTTAAGTTTTCATTCCTTAGATGAGAGCTTTGAATATAATATACAAGCTGAAAGTTCAAATTTGTTTATTCTTTTTAGTATCTTTTATGCACTCTTTTGTCTTGAATGATGTGAATGTAATTTCTAAACCCCCCCTATTTTAAGGCTGTATCTGGCCATGGCATTGATGAACGCAAAGAATGGCGTCCAGCTGAGGCTACTTTGTTTTGTATCCGAGCAATATCAAACTATGTGTCGTTTGTTGAATCAGAAGTAATGCCACAGGTATGATTAGGTTTAACTTTGTTTTAATCATACATGATTTGCAACATGTTTGATATGCTGCTCATAATCCTCCCATGATTTTCAACTTTGATTCCTGATATGAGAGAACGTTATATTGGCTGTTATGAAATATAATACCACAGCGTTTTCACATCTTGCATGTGGCAACATTTGTTCATTATTTGATTTGTGATAATGTATATGTTTAACTTGTGAGGTTCCTTCACTGTCTATTGAATTTTTTTTTCCTTGCGAGACCCTGTAGAATTCATAATGTATACTTAATTTTCCGATTTTATTTTGATATAGATCATGGCTGTGCTTCCAAAACTTCCTCATCAACCCCAGCTACTTCAGACAGGTAATATACTACTATAGTCACTATCTCTCATTACCTATCCCTAGTTATTTCTTCACTCTACCGGAACTGCCCTATTTAGGGCTTGTTTGGATTAGCTTTTGGAAAGTGATTTTACACAATCCGAGGTAACTATGTATGAGGACTTTTATCTCGGCTTGCATGAAAGTGCTTTTAGGAGTGATTCTAGAAATTTAACAAACACCCCCTTAATGGTTGGTTTTTTACTCCCCCTGCTGGGAACCGGGGAACTGGAAAGTTACCTTGGATTGATAACATTGATTGTCTGCTTTTAAGGAAGCAGTCTAGGTGCTTGGAGATCCCAGCTCCCTTTTCAGCTTATTGCTTGCAGGGTTCTGTAATTGTATGCTTTTGTTAAGGTTGTTACCCTAATAAATGTCTTGTGGGCATATTTTCAGTGTGTTTAACTACCGGTGCTTATTCAAAGTGGCTTGATTCTGCATCCTGTGGGTCATCTTTACTGCCTTCTGTTTTAGATATCCTAATGAATGGCATGGGTACATCTGAGGATTGTGCAGCTGCTGCCGCTTTGGCATTCAGACACATATGTGATGGTATAATTAACTCTTGTTTGAGTATATTTGCACACTGTTGGTTTGCTGCTTGAAACATTGATGAAAATCATTGGTGCCAACAAAATATTAACTGAGCTTATTTCAGACTGCCGAAAGAAGCTATGTGGATGCTTAGATGGCCTGTTCCACATCTACAATAAGACAGTTAATGGAGAAGATAGTTTCAAAGTACCTGCTGAGGACTCGCTACATTTGGTTGAAGCCTTAAGGTAAATTGGTTGAAGACTTTGGCGATAGAATAATGCTTTTGGCTTTCTTTCGAGTGAACAGGTTACCAACTTAATATGTTCATGCAGTATGGTTGTTACTGAACTTCCTCCAGATGATGCTAAGAGAGCTCTTGAGGCACTGTGCCTACCAGTCATATATCCTTTACAGGTTAGTATCTGTTCTCTGGACTTCTTTAATTATTAAATTTCTTTCTCAATTATCCTGTATTCTGCATTGTGTTTTATCAGGAAGCTATTAATCAAGGTCCAGATATGTTGAGTAAAAGGCCATCTCGGCAGTTAACTATTCACATTGATCGATTTGCTTATATATTTAGGTAGCCAATTTAATACCCTTATTCATCTCCCTGTCTATGCCTTTCTGTTTTTTTTTTTTGGTTACAAAGTCATGAACATGTAACTCTATGTTTGTAGATATGTAAATCGTCCTCAAGCAGTGGCAGATGCTATCCAAAGTCTCTGGCCAATTTTTAAAGCTATTTTTGACCTGTGAGTGTTCTTTAATTGCTTCTTCATAAGATAACCCCACCCCCTCAAACACACACACACACACAGAGAATGTGCTGCTTTTTCTGACATTTTTTAAAATGTTCTGGATGTAGTCGTGCTTGGGACATGCGAACTATGGAATCTCTCTGCCGAGCTTGTAAATATGCAGTAAGCTAAATCATTTTCTCTTCTATATTTGATTTTGCTCAATGCCAACAAAATT
Source organism: Vachellia pachyceras (assembly GCA_025593235.1). Classification (NCBI taxonomy): domain Eukaryota; kingdom Viridiplantae; phylum Streptophyta; class Magnoliopsida; order Fabales; family Fabaceae; genus Vachellia; species Vachellia pachyceras. The sequence continues at coordinate 5,968 of JANTPZ010153945.1, forward strand.
TTAAATAATAGCATGGCATGGATTGTTTAGTCAAACAGCTAACTGAGGCACTTATTTTTTCATTGTCTCAGTTCTGCAATTATTGTGTTTTTGACTTAAACCCTCTTTGCATTTTGTATTGTGCTTTAGCATGTGAAATGTTTTTTTTTAAGGCTGCAAATTGCTGTGGTTGAGAGGGTTAGCGTGTTTTTCTTGAGAAGATGAGAAACTGAATTTCGTTTTTTTGCTTGTAAGCCTTGTCAATGATTCGGATTTATGAAATTCAATGTCAGTTCTCAGGTGGTTTCTTCCTCCTAAAGAATCTGTACAAGATCAACTCTGGTTCTATGCCTTGTCAACGTTGAAAAGATTTGTTTGTTTTATTGAATGCTCTCTCGCAATCTTCTATCAGGAGATATTATTGGGTCTTGAAGTCTCCAATAACCCAACATAAAAAGATTTACAGCTGGTCACAGTGAGTGTACATGTTTTTAGGTGAGAACTTCCGGAAGGTTCATGGGGCTTACAATTGGTGCGATGTTAGAAGAGATTCAGAGTCTATATAAGCAGCATCACCAACCATGCTTTCTTTATCTATCCAGTGAAGTTATTAAGGTATGCATATCATAGCTTTGAAATTTTATACACAATTCCTAATCCCATAAAATATCATTAAGTTGTGCTGTTGATTGCCCTTTTTCAGATAGTGGTGAGTGAAAACACCATATGAATGAAACATTCTTATTTACCAGTAATCTTTATCTATGAAATGTTTATGACTGAGTGCAAGTGTTAATAAATTGACATGCAAATTTTGCATTAATGATCGTTAAAATTATAAAATAAGGCGTTAATTTCTCCACTTTCAAGGAATACATATTGTATCGCTGCAGAATTGAGTTTTGTTGCTTTGGACACCATTGGTTTTGTTGCTGGGGCCAGAGGAATGGGCAAGAGTTAGGAGGGCTTGAAAAAAGTGACTGTTGTTATGTAAAGAAAGAATAATCTAAATAGCATAACTAACTTTTTTAGCCATTCATCTTGTGTTTCTTTGAATAGTTATATATCTTTTTAATTACAAAGTGTATTGCAAATAGGACAAGACCATTGCACTGGCCAAAAAAATTCTTATTTTAACCTAGCTGTTTCAAAGTTTTTTGGTGGGTTGCTGTTTCAAACTATTGTAACAGTTATTAGCACCAGGGTTGCTTTCATGGCCTCTTGTCATTTTTTTCTAATTGCCTTTTTAAGGGTGTCAATAATTATTGTAATAGTTAGTTGATAGCCTATTTGTCAACTTGTCCTATTTCCGATTGATTATATTTGTAGATGATTATTCTTTGTATACATGGTATGATCAATGAACCGGTTTGTATTAATTTTGGTTATTGATGCTCTTTTCATTTTAGAGAGTTGGTTCTTATCCATCTTGCGTTACTAAATTTGATTAGTGCCATTTCCCTTTCCATTTCAGATATTTGGTTCTGATCCATCTTGTGCCGAATACCTTAAGAATTTGATTGAGGCACTTTTCCAGCATACAACTCGCCTTCTCACAAATATTCAGGTGTGATTCAAGTAATCCTTTCTGATGTAGTGGTATAATGTGATTGATTCTTAATTCTTGCTGCAGGAATTCACAGCCCGGCCAGATATAGCAGATGATTGCTTTTTATTGGCCTCAAGGTGTATGCGTTATTGTCCTCAACTCTTTATTCCCTCCTCCGTTTTCCCTTCATTAGTTGATTGCTCCATGATTGGGATCACAGTGCAGCACAGGTACTCTCTCTCTCTCTCTCTCTCTCTCTCTCTCACATGCACACAAAACATTATGACTTGCCCATTCTCATGCATCCTCCATTCTTCCAAGGCGTTTGTGCGTGGTATCAAGTGTTTTTGTATTGATGAAATAGGAACCCTATCGTATGTATTTGTAATTATTCTCACTCATCACTTCTCCCCACTGCATAAGCGTTGGCATTTTATAATTGAAACCATAATCCATATAATACATTGTATAGTTTAACGTCCTTATGAAGTTCCTTTTTCCCCAAATGTGGGTAGGCATGAGCTAGCCATCTGTCTTTATTTGTTTGCCTTTTCTGTTTCTTATTCTTTTTCCTAACATATTTTGCCACAACATTTTATAGTTTTTAATGTAAAGATCGTTCCAATTCTGGAAAATTTATTGCCATATGAGCATTCTGATTCCAGATGTGGTATAGACATTACCTTTTGTTGTTTCTGTCTTCTGCAGGGAGGCGTCCAATTCCATATTGCATTTTTTGGCTGACATTTTTGATCTTGCAAACTCTGCCGTTGGGGAGCCATTTGTACCTATTAGAGACAGCATAATTATTCCTCGAGGCGCCACCATAACCAGAATCTTGATCTCCTCATTAACAGGAGCACTCCCAAAATCTCGAGTAGATGTGGTAGTTAACCAATTCCCTTTTGACTTTCGTAAAAATATCTTTTCCATAACTTCTGTTTTGCTCCTAACCCGATCGTCCATCAGGTATCTTACCCCTTACTGGCCTTAACTCGAGCCTATGGGATGCAAGCCCTGGAGTGGGAGAAAGAGTGTGTTTCATTAATTCCATCCACCGCAGTCACTGATGTGGAGCGGGCAAGATTCCTAAAAGCATTATCCGATGCAGCATCAGGTGCTGATACCAGTGTGCTGAATGTTTTCATTGAAGAATTTTCAGATGTCTGTCGGCGAAACAGAGCAGTTCAGGAAATAGTGCAAGACGCCTTGAGACCGTTGGAGTTGAATTTGGTGCGTGTATCATCATCATAGAGGAATGGTAAAGGCTTATGGGATTTGGGGGCCATTTTGCTTAGGCCTTGCCTTGTGGTTTAGGTTAGGTCGGCTTGTGTATTTGTCTATTGTTATATTCATAATTTGATCCATGATCTTATCCTTCTCCAATTTTTTAGGAGAGTTCGAGCCCCCTTCATGAGATGTGTAGGTTGGAAGAAATTATGTGGGATGTTGTATCTTTTTACTTTTCGAGATGTGTTATTGGTGAGTGGTCATTTGTCTTTGCTTTGTCATTTTTGGGGGCTGAGGTTACATGGTATAGAAGTGTAATTTAATGAAAACAAGGAAAAGGAAAAAAAGGAAAATGACAAGGTTAAGGAATCTTTTCTTTTTCTTTTAATTTTTTAAATCGAAAATATTCCCTTTTAATTGGAATATTTTGAGAATTGCATTTCCATGTGCCCTGGATTCTATTGCAAATCAAATGAAAGCTCACTGAATTTTTTTTTTCCCATTCATTTCCTTGCAGTTTTTCTTTTCGAGCTTTGAGATGTTTCGATTAATGTTTTTGAGTTAGGAGCATGCAGAATGGAAATTTAAAATATTAGCTATGAAGAGGACCATAATAAAGGTGCCATATGTTCAATTAGGATTGTGCTGTTGATTAAAGCGTGATTTGTGCATTTGCACAAAACTCAGGGTCTGTCGCATTGTTAACATGCAATATAAATTTGAATCGGTTGTTTAATCTGAACTGTGTGTAGAAGAATGGAGAAAAACAGATAATCAATTTAATCACTTAGCAACCAGATAATGTTTTAGGTGAAGTAGTGAATGTTGATCGTCCTGTGTCTGTCTTGGTTCATGTATTTTTTTTATGCATTGTGTAATGTATAACTAATGTTGTAAGTTTGGCAAAAAAAAAAAGTATAACTAATGTTGTAAGAGAAATATTTTATTCAATAATGAAAAAAGAAAAGTCCACATAAAAAACCCGAATAGCTGCTATAAAGAGGGATGATGGGTAGTTGGGAAGTAAAAACTAAAAACGACCAAGGAACCTCAGGGTTATTCCTTAACCACTCAAATTATTTTAATCCCAGCGATCTGCTACGTTGGGAAGTAAAAGTATTTTAATCCCGGCGATCTGCTGAAGTTGGCCAATTATTTTTTGCCGCCTGTTGAACTGAAAAATAGTAATTTATGATATGAAAGCAACAGTAAGTACATCTGATATAATTAAATATGAAAATAACCAAGCCAAGATGCTTGACTCTGAAGTTTGCCTCCTCCAAAGCTTTACAGATGCAGTGAAAGAGACGGGAATCAAACTAGGAAAAACTTCTTTCTGAAGTGGGTACAAAAGGGATTAATACATAATCCTCTCATCTCATCATGTTGATTATGAAGGTAAAGAAAAGCACTGTGAAAACATAATTCCCATTAGACATATAAATTTATTAAAATAGAATCTGCCAAAACATATGGATACTTAGCTATTAATTATATATAGCTTACTGTTGACAATGGATTTAGTGCATTATTTATAGAACTAATAAAATGAGGTGGGTATGCATTTTGGTTTGATGCAGATGGATACCACGTGTTTCCACACTCGTTGTAAAGAGAAGAGTAAGGCAGAAAGATTCTCTATATCGTATTATATGTGGGGATGGATCTTAACTTTCTAAAACCTTCATTTTAACTGAAGGAGAAAGAATCAAAAGGAACCTGTGCACTCTATTATCTATCTCTCAATCTTTTAGCCTCAGTTTACACGGAACCACAGAAACCAAAACAACACATGATTTTTTTTTTTTTTGCCTTACATAAATATATACTCTTTTGCTTCATCTGTTTGCAACATATCTAACATATATTCCCGGTGTCAGCCATGGATACGAGGAGAGACAGGTCCAAGAGTACTACAGCTGATAGTTCTCTGTGTGAGAAATCAATGAAAGTTGTTTCAAACATCATCAGAGTTTCTTCTTTGTCTCTGGCACAGAGGACTCTTGGGAGGAACACAGTGAAGGATACAAAGGGAGGAGGAGGAGACATGGTGACTGATGAGATTGAGCCGTTGGTGGTGCTGCCCCGGTTCGGAGGAAGCAGCAGCAGAAGGTTGCAGGATCCTCAGAACCGGCCGAACCGGACCTACCTGATCAAACCGGGAGGAGGAGAGAGAATCGAAGAGGGTGAAATATCTCATCAACGTGTGATTCAGCATGAGATTGAGAATAAAGAGGAGTGTGTTGATGGCTTGGCTTCTGATTACATCAAGAAGATTCGTAATCAGATAGGATGTGGTTTGTAGAACTTACCATAACATGCCAAAACCTACCTACGTTCTTAATTGATTATCTAGTTACTTATGAGTCTGTATTTGACATACATACATACATACATATATGAACAAAACAAAAGGCATGCATGTGAGTAATAAAGAAATTAGTGTAATAGGGATTAAAGAAAAGGTTGGCCTGCATATATAGCCATAGGGTACCTATTCTTCCCCGTCGTCTCCACCGTCGCAGTCCCTCCCATGTTCCCTCAGTTGAAGTGGTACTTCGTTATTGTCGCCTACAACTTAGGCAAAGGTTTCTCTCTTTATTCTTGCCGCCATGTCCGGCAAGAGCGACGGCGATAGGATGTGCGGTGGCTCCTCCTATGTGTTTCTTCCCGTTCCTACAAGGCCTTCGACGTGGGGAATCTGTACAGAGAATAATACAAAGCACCATGTGATATGCCATGACCATAAAGTTTACCTTTAATTTACACACTCGCTCAAAAAGTAAATTGTGTCAGCTGCCCTTGGTAAAAAAGAGGAAGATGGGTCAGGAAAAGACGGTATTAAATTATTTCATATTAACTTGTGCTATTTCTTCATAGATTCAAGATATTCTTATTAGAGTATATTCATTTCATATTTTTGTTTTTCATTTTTAGTCAACAATAAAATTATATATGTTGTTGTGTTTCATAGGCAACCGGTCTAAATTACAGTAAAATCGTTGATTTTTTTATTTAATCTCAAGGGAAGCAAGTGTACCTATAGATTGATTGATTGATTGCATGCTTCCACAGATACCCACGCGTGTTGAGGATCACAAGTCTGGATCCAAAACGTTATACACAACAAAAGCACCGGAGGAAGAGAAGAGAAGAGAGGAGCGGACGATTTACAGAGAAGGGAAGGAAGAAAACTTTGTTTTTCTATGCGTTCTGTCGTATGAGTAGAGTGGGGCTTAACTCCTCTTAAAACAAGGAATAAAAACTGCCCACTTGTGATGAGAAACCGTTCCCACGCTCTATCAGTTTATTTTTGAAAATTCAAACTTTTGGGGAAAATCACCACTTTATTCCCACATATTCTCTCATTCATACTTTTGCCCCAAAATGGGTTTTGGGCTGATTCACTAAGGGTGGCCTATATTCCAACATAATCATATGATTTGGATATTACTAACAGTTTTGTATTTAAATATTTATTAATTTTAAACAAATTAACTGTCATAATAATAATTTTTTGTATCGATTGCTTTAGAAATAACAAGTCTATCTTGAGTGTCTTAATAGATATATATCAGTACAGTTAAAGATTAATTGCTCCAACATTATATTTGAGACTCACTAGCCATAACTTGTTGTCTTCTAAGTTGAAACTACCTTCAATCTAATAGAATTTGCGCAGTTGGCTCAGTGTTTGTGGAATTTGCAGCATCTGGATTTAATGAACAATGGCTACTCACAATTTGCTTCTTAAGTTAATATGATATCCATTCAATGTGAAAGCCAAAGCATATAACACCTCTCTTCCTCATCCACCATACCAAATCTTTCATATCAATCACAGCGTTACAAAATCACGTTTATGTAGTTCAAGATATTTTCTTACATACTTATCTCGTAAATCGTAAATCACGTTAAAAAATAGTTTCTACCGCTAATCGAAAACCAACTTGCATCACCTTATGTCACCTTTAATTTCTTCTGTTCTTTTTAAAGTACATGTGTTCTTTTATTGGAAGCAATCATGTTTGATACGCTGTCGTACACTAAATGTAGGAATATCTTACAATACGAATTCAAATTTTAGTTCATTACGATGTAAAGAACTAATACATTTCGTTTGAACTATTTTCTCTGTTTATTTCATATATTAGGGAATAAGCAAAACATGACAAGGCAGTGGTGTGGAGGCCCAACCAACTTGGGCTTTAAGCCCAAAAATCCAGTTAAGCCCAACTTCATATTTCCTTCCACAAGCCCAACTTACGGATAGACAGACCGATATGAAGAGTGAAGTAGGCCCTGATTATTCGCTCTCTCTTGGCGGAGAGAATGAACTTGATGAGGTTGTAATTTATATGGGTGGTAATGCGGGCCAGCCTGACGGTTACAGGGTGGCCCACCACAGATTATTTTCTTGTTTAAATGAAAATTTAAAAATTATTTTTAGTGAATGGCTATGAGGTCGCCTGCTTGCCAACGCTTTGAGAAGTGATGGTGGCTTTGCAGCATGTGTCCTAAAGCCGAAGAGTTATTTGACCTCTTTTTAGGACACCATTTTGTGTAGGTAACTGTTTCACTTACTGAAGATTATGCAAATTAAAAAATATAAGTAAATGTTTTTATTTGTTGGGAAAATTATCCAGAGTTCTCAAGCGACAGAATTAATCATAAAATGGTCACAAAGATTTACAAAATTACCATAAGGTCTCAGGACTAGCTGCTAATGTTGTTATTAACAACCTTACTAGCCTTCATTAACAACCCAGCAGCTAGTCCTGGGATCTTATGGTAATTTTATGAATCTTTGAAACTATTTTGTGGTTAATTCTGTTGCTTGAGAACTCTGGATAATTTTCCATTATTTGTTTTTGTTCTTTACAATTAAAGGATGAAAGTTACCTCCACTTATCTATATTCAGTCATTTCAGTTTTCCAATCAACAAGTGCCACGTAGATTTATTGACCACATCATCATTCAACGTCATTAGTGTCATCACTTTTCAATTTCCATTGAAGGTCTGAGTGCTCTGTCTTCTTCTACGATACCCCAATCTATCTTTTTTTTGTGTAATGCCAATATCAGTCCCTCCTTCAAGGTGTCCTTACATTTATCAACCATTTCCAACTACTGAAGTATCTAACCGTGATAGGACTTAAGTTTTGAACTCAGTTTCATTTTTTTTTTTTGTAAAATCAAACACTTCATAAATTTTCTCCTTAAGTACTGTAAGGAGCATCCATGAAATGGGTTGTGACCAATGAACTCCTCTTTTTCTCTCTTTCGTTAATCGATTATTGACTGGCACTTTCAGGATGCAGTTGGAAATTAATAAACACCCAAAGAACTCATTGAAGAATAATGGCATCTGAAATATTTTTGGGGAAAGATCCCATTTAAAATTTCAGCCATCAAGTTAAACAAAGCTTTAATGGAGTAGGAAATAGAAAGGGCACATGAGATGAGAGAAATTGGGTAGAGTCATATCTCCATAACGATGGACAATATTAATCAACTAAAGAGCCGAGCAAGTGGTTAGTGTCAAGGTCCCCGAGGTTCAGGAAGGTTGCTGGACATATATAGGGGGTGGTTAGTGTCAAGTTCGTGACAGTGTGATATCAGAGTCAGGTTTACACTGTCACACAACCATTACCCTCTCCCCAAAAACTAGCTTGTTGGGGTGTGCAGCGTCCCGCTATATATATATATATATACAGTAACCCTCCCTAACTTCTCCGATGTGGAGCCTTGACATTAGTCATAGTGATGAAGATGAGCACCAGGCCCCAACGTTGCATGTGCCTTCATAAACTTAAGAGAACTTTGATAGAAACTGACGACCACACCCAGACGGTTAACGGTGTTGAAAGATGATGTGTTAATAAATCCACTGTGGTACTTGTTGATTGGAAAATTGGATGGACCGAATATAGAGAACTGAAGGTAAGTTTTGTCCATAATTATATATACACAAAATTTTATTTGTTTTTGTTCTTTATAATTATATATACACAAATTAAGCCATACTTTATTAAGTGTAATCCAATTCTATGGCACCATTTTATAATATTCTCAATCTAGAAAATTGCACAATCCTTGAGAGCTTTTTTGTCCTACAAAAATCAAAATGCACCAAAAAAACATCATTAAAAAAACAAAAGAAAATAATTTACAAGCGAGATGTAGGCTTGCCAAAGAAATTTAGGTATATGTATCTAGATCCGAAGAAAATTATGATTGAATTTTGTTGCCCAAAAACATTTTTTTGTCCGCTCACCTGTCGTAAGTGGGCCTACATAATACATATTTCAGCCTTTACCTTCGCCTTCCTATCCTATCAATCACCAAGGACATGGAGAGAAAATAAATAAAAATGAGAAAATGATAATTAAAATCTTTTTCAATGATTATTAAATTATTCTAAACTTGATTTGCTAAGATTAAAATAGTGTTATATCATATATAAAGATGTACCAGTGACAAATCATGATGTGGAGATATAATTTTACTGCTAGTTTTTTTTGTTAAAAAATATTTTTAATCCTTTATGTTTGCGTTATGTTTCATTTTAATCCTTTAAGTTTACAAAGTGCATTTTCAGTCTCTCAAACTTAACGTCGTTAATCTCTCTTAACGGAAATTGCTGACTCATCAAACTTAACGCTGTTATTTTAAATCTTTTTTTATTTTACACAATTTAAAATATCAAACTTATTATATTATTAAATTAAAATTAAAATGTGAACATGTTTTGTTAACGTTTTATTGCACAGTCATCAATTAAATATGATGAGTTAACAATTTCCATTAAGAGAAACTACCGGCGTTAAATTTGAGGGAATGAAAGTGCACTTTTTAAACTTAAAGAACTAAAATGAAACCTGACGTAAATATAAAAGACTAAAAGTATAATTTAACCTTTTTTTTTTCCATCGAGCCTCACGCATCATGATGTCGTTATCCGATTTTTTCTTCGTAGACAAAAAAAAGAAGAAGAAAACAGAAACCCATCCTGTTCTCTGACGATCAAGAGTCATTATGCTCTTAAACAACAACGTAGTTAGGGTTGGAGGTGGGGAAGAAGTCAATTGCTAAAAGCATTGAGGTGCCTGAACATGATTGTCACCACTAAGAAGCTACGTGTACTTAACAAAAAAACATAATTCTTAAATCTACCAAAACCTCGTTGATTTTGGTCTTGTGGGTATGTGTTCATCTAAATGTTCACTCAGAGACCAGAGTCGAGTTCATGTACGGCTTTCCTCTACTACTACTTTCATATGCCTATTGTTGGAGCTATCACAAATATAAAGCTGGTTCACAGTTTCAGAATTTTCCAGAGAAACTTCCAAATTCTAAGAAAAATATATCATCTTTACCCACTTTTTCTGCTCTAGTTCTGAATAAAAGTATTACTACCTTCTGCAATCACCTCTTATTTCGTCCACCACAGTGCAGCCTCAAGGCTCACCAGTGACCATCGCCTTCCTTCTCGCTTTCCAATACAGCCTCATTCATCAGTGGTCCACACAATAGCTACTTTAACAAGGAGACACCAAAGATCTCGCTATCACACTAAATAAGGACAAATCCAATAGCCCCAAATCTCTCAAGCAGAAAACACCCATTGTCCAATAATCTGCAACTCCATTTAATTTCCACCATACCCCAGAAGAACGACAGCATTTAATAAGACGGTCTGAACAACGCATGGACCATGATGAAGAAACCTCATTCACATTCAACTAATCAAGAGACATCAAAACGGTCCCCGCCTAGGAAAAGGAAGACACACAGATCGCCATATGTATGTATGTATCAGAGAGCTATAGAAACCACTTGCATCTAGAGTATGCGGAGACCACATTCAAAGTTGTGAGAGAAATGGACAGGAAGTAGCAATTATTTTCAGTTACATTAACTTCAAACATAAACTTCCAAATAAACAAGAACCTAAGGTCATATTACAAGCAAACAAAGAAGTAAGAACAGGACAGGACCTTTCTGGGGTCTGTACAACCAACGGAAGGACTGATTTTTGTCACCTAGTTATCCTGCCTTATCTAATCCATTGTCCTTTCTCTTTTCCCCCCACCAAAAATTGACAGGAGAGACGAGATTTTAATAATATATCTGTTAATCATAGTTGCTAATGCTATAGAAACAAACCATAAATAAAAGTTATGTTTCTTAAGCAACGCTTATGATGCTTTCTCCGTTGTTGAGACATGGCACTGCATGTAAACCAGAGTGCTTTGATGTTGTATTTGTCTGATCAGACGACAAGGATAGTCCAAGAGACAGCATCGGTAGATCAATAGATGAGCTCGAACTCAAGGCAACACCAGACATAGCAGAAGCTTTTGGATCTGGAACAGAAGGGACTAGACCACCCCCCAGAGGGAGCTTCTCCATGGGATTCCTGCCTGGGAATGAAATCACTCCAGACCCAACAGTCATTGGATGTAATGGCATCATTGGAAACCCATTGATGTTGCCGGTTTCAGAGGATGCCGGGTGCACAAGATGTGAATGAGGCATATTTTCTTGAGGTTGGATCTGTTCTTCCACTGGATTTGCCGAAACCTAAAGGAAAATTAAATCAGAAAACTGAAAATTTCACTTCTTACAATTTTCAATGCATAAGATATTTCCCTACTAATACTTTTCAACATAATCTACTGCTCAGTCAACTCTTTCAAATGCAGGGAACCAAAGCATTCCAGTCTTTCAAACTTCTCTTCTGTTGCTAAGAAATTCATTCAATTGACAGAATATGTATGCTACGTATATTCATTTTGACTAGAAAACGGAAAACTAGGAATCAGGGAGGAATTCCAGCCCATTTTGCAAGACTGGCTCTGCTTCAAAAGTTGAAGCGGCTATGAATAATGACATGAAATTAGACTTGGAAGTTTCCATGTTGCTTCTCATTTCCCTTCCCAGCAACCAACAGATTGCTAGGAAATTAGATTGAAGGGCGATTAAATCAAAAAGGAATAGTAATAACAAAGAGAGAACCAATCAAATAGTATAATGGATGGCTTAACCGAGTGAGTGGTAATGTCAAATAAGCTGGATCTACGACGTCTGCGATTAAGGTTGCTTTTTCGAAGGAAGTACTTCTGAGCATGGCTCGCAACCTGTGTAGGAGTCCTTGTCTTCACATAGTTCCTTGAGATCCCTCTCCAATCGCCCTTCCCTACCTTCTGCAATCCCAGCAAGAACAGCCTGTGTTCTTCCTCCGTCCATGGAACCCCTATTCAATCACCCACAGATATATCTATCATAAGATATCATAAGTCTAACATTATCTAAATCGGCTAGAAATTTCAGCAGAGAGATCAATAGTACTTGCACCAATTCCAGAACACCAACAAGGATTTTCAAATAATAAAACCGTGACAGAGACATCTAGAACTGATAATGCCGATTTCAGAAATCGTTAGACCTCGTTCAAATGCTTAACCATTTCAGATGCTTAAAAAGAAATTTCAGATGCTTAACCATTTCAGAGAAATCTATTCATGATCCATGGAGGAAATTAATCAGACCTCGTTTGCGCTCACGCTCGCGGTGCTTGCCGGGATTGTGAGCAACAGCATCATCGGCGGATGCATAACCAGCGGCGAGAACATCTTCCTTATTGTTATTCGAGCCATCCTGAGGATGCTCGTACTGCGAGAGATTGTTCATACTCACGCTCTTCCTCATGGAATCGACGACAACTCTAACGCCGAACAAAATGATCTCGCCGGCGAAAGCGGGGGAAGAGGCATCGCCGTCGATGGAGGTGGCAGGCAGTGATCGAGACATGCTGCGATCGGAGATGGAGAGAGAGACGAGAGTGAGTGAGAAGGAGGAAAATGAAAAATATTGAATTGAACCGGTTAGAAACCGTAAGAGCGGATCATTATATACACAGATGTTGGATTCAGTAACACGATAAAAAAATACTTTTATGTAAATCGAGTTAAATATATAAAAAAGATTATCTTATTTTACAAAAAACACTGTTAAATATATTTTTGGGTAATAGTTACGTGTTTCCAAACAATCACATGTGAAATTAGTTGAAAATACCTCTTTCTACCAGAAAAATTAGTTGAAAATGCTTACACAATCCTCATTCACCGTGAAACATTTTTCTCCTCATGCTGCCACCTCCTCTCTGTTTCCGTCTATAAGAAAGGAGTTTCAAACAAGTACATATCTCTCATAGTTTGATTGATTGTCTGGGAACTCATTTTTTTAACGGTACACGTAAGATAAGATAAAACCATCTTAAAATTTATAAAAACCATCTTAAAATCTGTAAAAATCATATTAAAATCTGTAAAATCACCTCGGAAGTTGTAAAAACCATCTTGAAATTTATAAAAACCATTTTAAAATCTGTAAAAATCATATTAAAATCTGTAAAATCACCTCGGAAGTTGTAATTCCTTTCTCTCAACAGAATTTTCAAACACACACCGAATTCTTTTTTTAATATTTGAGTCGATCCAAAATAGGGTGGAATTGGTTCTGAGGTTATGGCATGAGGGCAAAAGAATCCCTGAACAAAAGGGGGGATGAAAAGATCATGTCTTTGACCAATGAAGGTTGTTTAAATGATCGAAGGGTGTATGCGTAGGGTGAGCAACCCTCAGCCTAGCCAGCCAAGCCTAGGATCGATCAATAACCTAGTACCTTCATTTCAATGCATTCATTAATTAATTTGGAAAAAAAAAGAGTGGTTACGAAGAATACAAATACAGACTAAAATTAATAGTGTTCATAGAATCATACACACAATGATAAAGATTTTTAAAAGTTAAACGAATATTTTTTTATAAAATGAGACAATCTTCTCTATATATTTATCTTAATTTACGTAAAAGTACTTCTCTATCACATTCTCAAACAGATACCAGGAGTAATTTTGAAGACATGACAGATCAAAGGAAACAAAGTCATGGTGACCATGTTACGGGTCAGCCGGAGCAATGTACTTTTTCTATATAAAAAAAATATTATAACTCCATCTAGCTATCCAACTGATTTTCTTTTGTTATCCTTGTTTATTGATCCCCTCAAAGCTTAATTTATAATTAGAATAGGTAAGATACGGATTTAATTTAAGGTTAAACAATTATGCAATTATATACGAACATATGGGGACTCGTAGGTTCTCCTTTTATTAATAAGTGCAACGTAGGAGTGACATGGAATTGATAATGTCGGCACTATTAAATTGATGGTGTCAATAATACATTATACACACACATACACACTTTATTCATTTCATGTATATATCATGCTTTTAAAGCATCCATTTACTCGTACTACTTTGTTTGGGAGGGGGGAATAGAAACGGGAAAGGAAAAGAAATTACACAGAAGGAGGAATTGCCCGGTGCCACTTTTCTTTTGGCTGGTTTCTGCATTTTCAGAAAATAAAGTCAGCAAGGGTAAGGAAGGAAATGCCTCTGCAACTTTAATGTATACCAATGCAATTAGTTTTTGTTGTTAATATTTATTATGATAACTTGATTTTATTGTAAATATAACGAAGGCTTTTCGAACAGATCTAAAATCATTTTTCTAGACCAGTTGGATATACAGACTAAAAAGTGTCATAAGGCCTTTATCTAGACTGATTTCCACGTATTGGAGTGGGTTTCCACGAATTGGAAACCATTGCGCATGTTCTTAGTTCTGGGAGGTGTTATTTGAGAAGATGACAGTATCTAGATATGTGTTTATAATTGTAAGCTCACTTCTGTGCTATTAGTAATGGCACAGATGAGCATAGGGATTTGTAAAGTTGAAGTTATGTCAGACTCTATTGAGGTGATTAGCTTGATGCTGCATGGATCCATGATGGAGCATCCGTTCAAAGATATTGTATCTGAATTAAGCCAGATCTCCATTGAACAAGTTATATTTACCCATGTATCTAATTAGGATAACGCTGATGCAGACCACATGGTTAAATTAGCCCATGCTATCATAAGAAATTTTTGTATATTCCGTCAACCGCCATCTCATAGGCATGAGGCCGGTAGTGATGGAATTTAGGGCTCGGGGACCTCTTGTATTGCTCAATTGAGTTAATGTTATATAGTTTTTATTATTAAAAAGAAGTGACTTTTAAACCATTTGTAAGAGCAATTTTTCGCATTAGTGACCATATTTATGGTTAGATATGAACAAATCAACTTCAATTAGCAATTCTTTCACTTTTAACTAAGATGAACCCATACATGATTTGGTAAAAAAAATCTACTGGAAAGAGCTATTGCAAGAGAAGTTTCACGCAATATTTTCAAATACTTTAACTCTTTAAGAAATAAAAATAATCTAAACAGAGATGGGTCCTGACATGATAACGAAGAGCCAAAACAGATGTGCACTACGATTTATACAGCAACCAGCAATGGTGCTGTTTCGCAATCCGTTAATAAACTTTAAAAGTATGTTTAACAGTATTTTTTTTTAAAATGAGATAATCTTATTCATATATTTACCTCAATTTACGTTAAAGTGTTTCTTCACCGCGTTTCCAAACGGACCTAATATAAAATACATGGGCATTCACACACACAGATACTATATATTCTTTATTAATTTTTCTCACTGCTAGAAAAATGTCATTTAGCGACTGTTAAATGGCTATTTTACATCAGAAAAATTTCTATTTAATGAAAAAAAAATATTAGCGACCCTCGTTTTAGCACGGAGTTTCCGTCGCTAAATAGCATTTTTCTGGCAGTGCCTATATTATAAAAAATTAATGAATTAAAATCCAATCGGTTTCACACATAATTATCAGATTCAAGTTAAAAGGTAAAATTATACATATGGGATGCTATTGCTCGTACTGAAATGGAATTTTAATTGAAAAAATTAAGGTTGAGGAGACAGGGCTCAGACGAGGCATCCAAATGCCAAATGCATAAATGAACACTCTTATCTTTGGCTGTCACGTTATAATAATGCTTTATTTATTTTTTTACTATTTTTTTCCACCAACTTGTCTTTTAAATTATTTTATTTTAATTTTTACAATATCGATGCCACAATGATATTAAATTTAAGGAACCTCGTCAGCAACCTAATATTTAAATGTTAAATATTGTATTCGAATATATATATAGTGCCCACTAGCTAATCTGCTTCCTTGATTAACAATTAAGTGATCCACTAATTTAGTGATCTCCTTTATCAATTCATCTTTCAAAGATAACTATATATTATTCTCTAGATTTATTCATAATGGTGATGTGTGAGGAGTTCTTAGTTGTATAATTTAACTAACACACTCTATATATACATAAATATAGTTTAGATTAGAGTGCAAATTTGTTTCACTCAAAAACAATATTGTCTTTTTTTTAATTTATTTCTGTCTTGTAATTTCAAAATATAGTAATTATGTCATATTTTTAATTCAATGTCGATATAAAATATAGTCATTAAAAAAACATGTTCATACAAGTCAATAAAAAATTCCTACCACATACTTACGTATAATTGTTGAAGGGTTTGTTTGCCATCACTTCTTGAAATTTAGATTTGGTTTCAAAACTTAGGTTTTGATCCAAAACCTAGGTTTTGTCCAAATATAAATTTTTTTCTTAAAAGTTATTTTAGTTACAAAATCTCGGTTTGAAACCTAAGTTTTCTCTTTAATACTTTTTCCTATTTTCTCTACTTCATCTTCCATACTTTTTTCTTTATTTCTGTTTCATCTTTCATACTTTTTCCTTCTCTCTCTTTCCTCTTTCATACTTTTTTCCTTCTCTCTCTTTCCTCTTTCATACTTTTTTTCTTCTCTTTCCTCTTTCCTACCCACTTTTTTGCCTCGGAATCTGTAAAAGCCAATAACTTCCCAAACATAACTCACTTTTCAAAACCTAGGTTTTTCCTCAAAATCTGTAAAAGCTATTTTCCAAAATTTATTATCCAAAATCTAGGTTTTACCTTGAAATATGTAAAAGCTATTTTTAAAATAGGTTCCAAACAAACCCTAAAAATGACTTTGAGAAAGCTAATCCAAAAACTCCTTAAAAAGCACTTTCACGTAAATTGAGATAAATTTCATCTCGCATACTTATCCACGATTCCGTAAAATCACTTAAAATAAGTTAGTACAAACACTCTCGGTAAATTAACCGTTAAAAATTGATTTTAACAGTTATCATTTGTAACGAAAAGAAGATAAAATTGCTACATTTTCAGTTTCAAAGCAATTTTGAATAAAAAAAACTTACGAGGTCACGTTACACTCGGGTGAAAAACTTTTAATGCAATTAACGTAACATGCAATATGAATCCGCTGATCCCAAAAGGGGATTCTTAGAAACGAAGGAATTTATTGAGGATTTGACCAAAATGAATATGGAAATAGATTCCACCGTCAATATTATATATATTGTGATCCTTTTTAAATTATATAAATAAATTTCGGTAGATTGACTTAGTCTATGGAAATTGAGAGAATGACTTGATTTTGGGTGAAAATTAATATATGCATGTTACACATGTACGTACGTAACATGGTCCTTATTAACTTCAGCTTCTTCCAACTATAATTAACTGAAAACAGAAAGAAAGAAAGAAAAAAAGGATGTATCTTTTATAATGTAAAAGTTGAAAATTTTGATTTGTTTTTTTTGAATATATATATATATATATATGAATTTACCTTAATGAGATGAATAAGCCCAAATCCATTAAGTGGGGTGTCACCGCAAATAAATAGAAAGTATGGGTTCCAGAAGTGCAATTTGCCCCTTCCTATCTGATAAGTGATAACGAGGCAATAGGCACTGAACTCTCTCGCTTCCGTGTACAATTATTATTAGGGAGATTTACTATTTGATCCAATGTAGTGAAGATATTTAGTAAATGGTTTCAAAGTTTAAAATATTTAAAAAATGGTGTCATTGACAACACGAGGTGTTGTCAATGCAGCACATGGGGTTGTCACTTGACAACCCCTGACAACACCATGTGCTGTATTGACAACACCTCGTGTTGTCAATAGGACCATTTTTTAAATATTTTAAACTTTGGGACCATTTGATGAATAAGTCCCTTATATGGGACCAAACAGTAAATTTCCCTTATTATTATTACGCATGGGAGTAAGTTTAACTATGTACACGGAAGAGACAACTTCTGCTTATGATTTCTGGTTCTGCACTTTCACGTCTATTCTAACTCTCCAAATACAAAAAGAATAATGAATTTGCCTGCCCTGAACAATGGATTGGATCCTTTAAGTTGATTAAAGAAGGGAAATTTACTGTTCAGTCTCATATAAGGGACTTATTTATCAAATGGTCCCAAATTTTAAAATATTTATCAAATGGTCCCAGAGGTGTTGTCAATACAGCGTATGGTGTTGTCAATGCAGCGCATGGGGTTGTCAATGAAACCCAAACAAGCACAAATTTGTTGATATTCAATCCATTGTTCATACATACCACTTTGAGAAAGAAATTAAGGCCTCACACAAATTAGCATTATGTGTACATGAGGGGGAATGAAAAGAGAGCATTTTGTATACATTAATGTGTAACAGACAATCATATTTAAGATATTATCAAACATTAAATATAAATATTTTTGTTTGTTACAAGTAGTGATCGAAATGCGGGTTGGACCCGACAATCTGTGTGGGCCAACCCACAACCCATGAACTGACCCTCATTTTCATCCCTAGTTAATTATCAGGAGTATGAGTGTTTTACTATGCATTGAATAAGAAGAATATGTTGCATATGCGTGAATTTGAATGATAGGGGGTGGGGATGACACCCTGGAGGGCACCAATAAAAGTGTGGTCAGGAGAGAGAGGAAGGACATTATCCATATGAATCAGGCCGAAGATTCTCTCTATCTTGCTGCCCCATCCATGTCTCCAAGCTGCAAAAACAAAAGTAATTCTGAGTAATAAATTTAACAAGTTCAGTCCGTATATGCACATAGACACCACTCAAAATCTCACTACTTTATTTAAAAGGATGACTAATTATTTTGTGTACTTAATCCAAAATATCTGCACAAGTTTGTATATTGAGAATGAGGATATATATAT
>JANTPZ010153949.1:3233-23285 GCA_025593235.1 Vachellia pachyceras
CATGGTCCAATTCAACCACATATACATGATTTGAATTAAGACCAATCATGTGATCTTTTTTCAATAAAAAAGAATTGCACAGGAAGAATATATATATATATATAGAGAGAGAGAGAGATGACAACAGTAATTGTGTACAGACAGCTAGGATAGAGCTGCATAAATAAATATCCAGAATGAAGGACTGGCTGGATAGACCAGACAAGGTTGGAACTACTTAATATTAGGACACGTAGTTTTCAACTTAAGTGTATTTGAAGCCAGATCGGTTTAAGCCGTTAAACAACGTTTTATTCTTGCAAATGATCAGGTAATACAAATTTTGGAATGAAGCTATATGTATCAGGAATAAATAAAGATGATACGGCGGGATGCGTAATCAACCTGTTTGGGAATATGGTAGAGAAGTACTTTTACGTAAGTTAATGTAAATACGTGGAGGGGATTATCTCGTTTTACGGTAAAACACTGTTGAACGTGCGTTTGACTTTTAGAAACGTTGTTCCAAACAAACCCTATGTATACCTGAGGTAATTAACTTTAAGATGGATGCATTGATGAAAAGTTGATGTGAATAATAATTGGAGCCAGAAAATTTAGTTAGGGTGTTCGTTTGGGAACGCGGTAGAGAAGTACTTTTACGTAAATCAAAATAAATATGTGAAGGAGATTATTTCGTTTTGAAGAAAAACACCATTGAACGTGTTTTTTGGAGAGTAAATAAATTTTTTCAAACAAATACATGGATTGATAAAGGTGTGGCTTAATTATAGCTAAGAAACTCGTATACGAGCATATATGGGTTGACGACGTATATCTAACTAACGCATATATGAATTTCAATCACTCATCCCTCTTAATAAAGTGATCAAGCAATAATTGGATTTGTTGGATTAGGTCTCACATCAATATAGATTGCTGAATAATTAATAATGACAGTATATATGATCCTAATGCGCATATATATATATATATTAATTAAACATATTATATATCAGTTATTCTTGTATCATGCCTCTATTATTGTAATCCTCAGTTAATGATGAATTCGTGTGTGTGAAACAATGCATGGATGGTGCAGAGAGAGAGAGAGAGAGAGACAAACTGCGGTGTTTGCTGAATTAGTGATAAGAATGAGAG
This sequence comes from Vachellia pachyceras, assembly GCA_025593235.1. Taxonomy (NCBI): domain Eukaryota; kingdom Viridiplantae; phylum Streptophyta; class Magnoliopsida; order Fabales; family Fabaceae; genus Vachellia; species Vachellia pachyceras. The sequence continues at coordinate 4,374 of JANTPZ010153949.1, forward strand.
ACAAGGACAAAGTAATCCCATAGCAAAGCAAGATAATGATAAATACATGGGACCCCTCTCTCTCCTCTTTCCCCTTCCCACTGTTCGCTTGCACCCTCATCACCACAATCCTAATTACAGGGTTTGTTTGGATAGCCCGTTGGAAGAACGTACATGAGGTAAATATATGATATGAATTTTATCTCTGTAAATGTAGGAATGAATTTTGATTGCCCAAACAGGCTAACCAAACAAGTCTTGAATTCACTGGACCGTTGCATATATATTCACCTAGTTAGTGCCTTATTTATATTCATTGTTTATTGGGTTTGTTTGGAACGACGTTTCAAAAAGCCAAACGTATGTTCAATAGTGTTTTTCTGCAAAACAAAATAATCTCCTCCACATATTTACCTCGACTTGTGTAAAAATACTTTTCTACCGCGTTCTCAAACGGGCGCATGACTCAAAAGTTGCTCCTCTGTCTCCCTATAACAAAGTGAGGAATGTCAGGAAAACTGGATCGCAGGCAAGTTGAATATTTTTATTGCTTGATTACTATTTTGTCTTTATTTTAATTCGCTCCCGGCTAGCTGAGCTAGAAGAAGGCAAGTGTTGTAGATTAGGAAGATAAATCCATCATGATGTGCCCTTTTCTGTTTCTCTGCCTTTTCCTCTCCCTTCCACACATTCATTTGATTCTGGACTTTTCTTCCATTTCAGGACTTGCTTTGATCGATTTTGATCTTGTTTACTCGTTTATATATACACATCGATCATCTCCATCTCAAATTGGCTCATCTATCAAATTATCCTCTCTACGTTCAAAAGCAGTGATAAATGAATTATGATATTTTTGTCATTATCAATTTAGTATTGAATCACAACCTCGGAAACTGTTCATATGTTTGTGCCATCATTGAGTTTGGTTATCTGTGGTCACATGTGACAGATACATATCGGAGTTTTCCAAGTAATCTTGTCCAAGCATAGCCACAACGAATGGGACATATCCATACTCATAGAACAAAGCCCAGCCAGCCCCCCTAGAAACTTAATTGCAAGAAGAAAAAAAGTTTAAAAAAAGCGCAAAGAAAAATTATCTTCCTTTACCCTTTTTTCCGATAAAAAAAAAATGGAATCACTAATGATACGTTGACAGAACAGATACCAATAACACTTACAGTTCAAGGCACATACCGAGTTGTAGGAAGAGAGGCACAGGGAAATTAACAACAGTGCATGAATTAACAAGACGATCCAGAGAGATGACATGTATATGTATGGAATTCAATGTTGCGTAGGATCACTTTAAGCTAATTAAGTGAGAGAGAGTTTCTAGAGAGAAGGAGAGTTATAGGCTAAGTGACAGAAAGGTAAGGAATGGAGCTTTTTGGATAGGAAGGAAATTACACAAGCTTTATGAGTTTTGTCCACACACATACATTAAGAAGATAAGAAAACATTTGCAGCAGGGCTGTTTAATTTGCTTGGAAACTCATGTGATTGTGGGGTACGTACTGCCATTAATCTCAACGAATCCAAAGTGAAAAGTGAAAGCTAACTCAGAGATGGAATTATTAGTCGACATTATCGAATATAAGCAGTTGACATGTTTGATTCATTACACGTTCAAATTAATCATCCACCAAATAGCAATCATCACCCTATGCATAATGTATGATATGAACATCGCTTTCCTCGCCAAAGCCAAGCTTTCCTTTCACATAGATCTCTTTTTAATTCTATGATAAAAATCTCTTGATTTTTCTTATGGACTTGTAACCTAATTATAGATTCCGGACAGTTGATTGTTTAATTTTTTTAATAAAAGTTATGAATTATATATATAATTAATCTCAATTTTGCCACATGCATATATTTTATTTCTTTAGGGTGATAATTAATTAATTGATCAAAGCTAGGTTGAAACCCTGAACCATTCGTTTTAATTAATTAATTTGCTTGGGGCGTACGTAGGAGCGAGACACATATCATGCTAACGGCTTTCTGCGAATCAGAATTAATGAGTCTGTAGTTGGCAACGATTATGGAGAACTTAAATGTACGTTTAACAGTATTTTTCTGTAAAATAAAATAATATCTTTCATATATTTACCTCGATTTGCATAAAATTATTTCCTTACCGCATTTCTAAATGAACCCTGAATCATCAATTGCGTATGCCAATCCCTTGCTATCTGAGTGTTTAAATGTTCAAAATTAATAGTTATGCTCGCAGTTGCAGGTCAAAGAGATGATCACCACTGATCAATTCGGTCAAACATCCTGACAAAAACCTAACCAACAAATCATTTATTTATTTATTTGCCAAACAACAAATCATTTATTGATTGCATATGGAAATGTCTTTTATATGTATAGATGGCAGATCCTTTTCCTTCAATTATGAATTAATTATAAGGGAAAGTAAATGTTTAATTGAGATAAAATATAAAAAAATTAACTATTACATAGATGGATAGAAAGTTTATACAAATACAAAAACTCAAGGAGGCAAGCATTGTTCTTTTTTCCCCTTAAAAAAAGTTGATTTAGTATTATGCAGTAGTCCGAAAGCATCCAAGAGCTTTGACAGTCCAGCTCCAGCATGCATATAAGCTAAAGCTATATACCCTGCAAGAGACCGTTGTGAGATTCTGACAACAAAGTTGCTAAGTAAGAGGATTATATATATACATATATATATCTTTTGCCAGAATTATGAGGATTATATATTAGAGAATGGTTTAGTTAATGTATTAAAAATATTAGCATAGCATTAATAAGATAACTCGATGACATGTGTTCCAACTCATAATGCCCTCACAATGCATGCGTTAGTAATTTTCTAATAACAATGTCATAACTAACGGTGGATATTATACAATTTCGTGTGTTAGTAGCCTATGTATCATTTCACGTTGATATTAATAAACACAAATAGATCCCAAGGAGCATCTGATTCTTCCATCCATATTATTTATTTTAATCATCACTTTCAGCAGTGTCAACACCTGCATGGTTTATATATCGTCTGTGCTTTTAAATTTTGCACTGTTTCGTGTATGCCAAAACATAGACGTCCGTCTGCATCATCATCATCACACTGTATCCTACCTTACAATTACAACCAACCAACTCGATCAAACTTTGGATCGCGATTAATTTCTTTCCACTGATAAAAACAGATCATGTAATTTATGAGCAGCTACTTTCCAGAGTGTGAGATTGAAGTGAGTGTATTTGAACGAGTAAAAAGTTGATATTAATTAGGCATGAGATTGAGCACTATTTGTCACTTGGGAGTGTAATAGTATCACATCACATGTATGTTCCTCCCTGCAAAAGCTTTTTCCAAGTGACAATATGGAACCAAGCCTGTCCCATTTCATTTTGTGTTGCTATTTTCCATAATTCCATAGCATAGGAGGAACAAATTGATGCTCCTCATATCAAACAGACAAAAGGACACATTCATGTAAGTGTCTGTGCCCAATATATATATATATATATATATGCGCCTAATATTATTGTATGGTGTGCTTGCTTGCGGCTACATATACTATATATTGATATATAATGGCATATACTAATATATATATATATATATTGGTTCGTGGTAGAACCCACATATCATAAGGACTCAGAAAAGTACTCTCTGACCTTATTGCTTGAATGGGTTCCTCTCATAGTCTCATTAATATTGTTCATGACACACACACACGCACACGCGTGTATGCGTGTATGCATAATTCCACTTATTAAAAGAAGAGTATACTAATGACAATTGAAATGAGTGAACAATATAGGGAGTATTGTTGTAAATTTTGTGTGTGGGTGTGTCAAAGGAAGAGTCCCATATTATTTGGGATTATGGGAGTCTAAGAGAATATACTATAATGTGATCTTGGATTAGTAAATGAGTTAAGAGAAGGAGTATATTTATATACGACAAAGGGCCACTAGAGACACATCCGGCTATCTTCCCTACCCTTTTGTGCGTATGTTAAACACAGACTGAGCACATTTTATAAGAGAATTTCAGGAAAAATCCAAAATTACTTTAATTGTTTTTAAGAGTACATTTAATAGCTTTTAATATGTTTTGTAATGGTTGAAAATGTTGGTGTACGTTTTAACAAATTCAATGTGCTTTAAAATGGTTTTTTAAATGCTTTCAATACATGACAATGGGTGTTAAATGCATTGATTGATTTGTACGTTGGAGAGGAAATGAAACGTTGGAATTTTGAATTGCTTTAATCACTCTTTAATATAAATATTGATGGTCTTAAAAGGCTTTTACTCCTTTCACTCCTAAAACGTAGCATTTAAAATATAGCAAATAAAAGGGTTTTCTTCATTGTTGCAGTGGATGAGATATACGGGGTGCTTCAAGTTCTAATGATACAACTCTTGTACTTTCAAGCATTATGCTTTTCTCTTCCGGCTCTCTACTTTGCTGAGTTTGATAATACCTTCTACTAATTTTGTATCCCTATATCTTTACAGGAAGAATCCGTTTAATTCTGAGAAGTGCCGCAACTTACTTGCCGGTAGTCGCAGAATAGCTCTTAAGGACAGTGTCCTTAGATGCGACTCGTATTAACTGTTTATTTACAGGTATTGCTGCCACCAGGATGAGTGCAACGTTAAAGAGAAGCCGGAAGATCCATTGATGTTTTCGTGCTGATACAAAAGTCATGTAATTGAAATATCTTATAATTAAAAAAACAATAATGAACACTTAAATATATAGAAGGGATATTTGGGTTGGTAACAATTAAGTCACGTGGTGGGATCGGCTGATGTAATAAGTGATGAAATTCTAAAACAATGAATCCAGGAGAAGGATGTCGTTTACCATCAAATTGGCGTCTACCATTACTGCTTATGTGGGGCAAGCAACGTAAGCCCCTCGCACCAATAATCATGTACGTACGTACGTACGTAGGTCACTTACTCAATTTAAATCTGACAGATAATGGTGGTTTGGTTGCAGAGAGCTAGAAGGCATAGCATCTTCATAAAATTAGAGATGAGGGTACAGAGAAAGCGAGGTAGGTGGAGATCGGCAATCTTATTTGCAGCAAGTAAAGTAAGCAAATGAGGAAGTGATGATGAGTTCCGAATTTAAGAAGGGACCCCCATTCTACTGTAACAGCTAATGATCATATATATAGGATTGGCCCTCTCTTTTCCAACTCATTAATGCTTCATCATTAAATATACATTACACATCTCATTCATATGCAAACCTCGCTGCACTACCCAGCCGCTAGCTTCCTACATTTGAACCACCTCTATTTTACTGTAGGTGACACAAGAACAACATAAATATGTAACTTGTAATGCTAACAGAAGAGAAAAGGAAATCAATCGTACGTCTATATTGTAGAGCAGCGACTTGATTCCTTGTATTTTAGGTGTGCTAATTATTTTAGTTTTTTTACATCTACAGTGTAAATAGATGAATTAAGACAAATATTACTGAGATATTGATTCAACCACCACTTGGGACCCAAAAGCAAAATTTAGAAGTATATACGTATAGACATCAGCATGATTTGGTCTCCATAAATAAAATCTGTGAAATGGGTATCGGTGGCTTACAACAAAGAAGAAGAAGAAGGAAATATAGCCACAAGTCAAGGTATACGTCTGTATTTGGATTTTGGAGGATACGAAGGTCGCTCTCAGCCCTTGGAGGGGTCTACAAGTATTGATATACATTTTTTTTTTGACCTGAAGTATTGATATAGATTGAAGATAAAAATCAATCACCTCATTAATTTGTTTCAAGGGGGAACATAAAAGAAAGAGGGGGGGGGGGGGAGTTTGTAGTGTTCAGTGAGCGAACTCGGCCCTCAATTTCAAAGCGTCACTGTGGAGTTTCAAGGATCATTCCATCAGTCAGCATAGATGGCTGTGCATTTAATTTAGCCATTGACCACCCTTCTTTTTAATAATCAACGTGGAACACGCAGATTTTCCAAGATAAATGTTTACATCTCAAAATTTAGGTTTTACCAAAATATTCACATTTTTTAAAAATTTAGGTTGAAATTTAGGTTTTGAAAAAACTATTTTCTTGTTAAATCGTACTATCATTCAAAATAAATTTTCTCTTTCATCTTTTTTATTTCTTTCTTTTTCGTCTTTTCTACTTACTTTTTGTCCCGAACTATATAAAATCCAATAACTTCCCAAATACTTACATTTCAAAACCTAGATTTTTGCCTCAGAATTCATAAAAGTTATTTTTCTAAAATCTATTCTCTAAAACCTTAATTGTACCTCAAGCTCCACAAAAACTATTTTCAAATGGATTTTTAATCGAACTTTTAATCCTTAAATAAACAATCCTCAATGGTACATCTTTATTAACAAAGGCTACGCTATTATCAATCAATAATAGTATTTTTTTTTTTTGTTAAAACCACCGTTCATCCAGACCAACGGGTACTTCAATATTTTTTTTTTTTACCATCTCGGGTACTTCAAGATTTAAGCTTTAAAAACAGGTCATTTCTTGTTGGCCAGCCAAATGGGCTTGTTCGGTTAACTCGTTTGAGAAACCAAAATCCATTCCTGCATTTATCAAGACAAAATTCCTCTCACATCTTTACTTCGTAATCTGTATCCGTTTTCTCAACGGACTATCCAAATAAGCCCATAATCCTTTTGGAGGAAGTTCGCTCTCTCTTGTTTGTGGGGACTCATACTATGCCAGTTTTGTTTGTGTACTATGATCATGTCCACGTCATGAAATATATTGCAAGACCAATCAATAGAGATTTGGTAGAATGACAATTAAGAATCTAGAAAAAAACTAATATCAAACCCTTTTTTTTCAAAAGTTCTATGTTAATATTAACCTTTTTTAAAAAAATTAACTACTTGGTTGTTATTCTCCCAATCAATATGCTGAGAGCTCTCGGTGTAGTGTTCTCAACTTTCCATAACACGTCATTGAAGTATCTTTCTTTTTGCCAAAAGATACGCAAAACCTTTCAATTCTAAACAAATTAAATCGACATTAAAATTTGAAGTTATAAAAAGTTGTCTGAGTTAAACTCTAGTTTGATTTCAAAATGTTATTTGTTGAATGAATTTAAAATTTGATCATTGATACATCGAAGGATTTGAGATAAGCTAAAATAAATAAGTAGCATCGACAACGCTTACAAATAGTATTTTGAATTCACAAACAACCTAGTTATACAAGCGTTTCCTGCCCTCAACAAAAGAACGAAATAAACGCATTATTCGTATCTATCGCACGGTACAGCCAAAGAAAACATGCTAATGCTGGCCAATTGTATTCTCTAATACGTGTTTTGGATCATCGGTCTCTTTTACAGTCAATCATTGATCCGTTAACCAAACTTCCAGATTCCGACACTACTAATTATTGAGATATCTTGGCTTGACTGAGCTAAAGTTCAAGACATACAAAATGGCTCAATCTTTCGAGGTTCACTAACCTTGTCGGTCAGAGGAAGGATCGAGTACATGCTTGATAATTTCCCTCACAACTTGTATGATCTCCTCTTCTCTATATGAAGTCACAAACCTCACTGATAACAAAATACTTGCGTTAGTTTCCTGGTATTTGGAGTCTGTCTATATTCAATTTCACCTTGAGAAGCAAGTCCATAAATTATTTCCACAAAAAAACAGACAACCAAGGGATTCTCATAGAACAAAGAACAATATGAAGAAAATAACAGTAATCCAAATGCTACCAAGAAGATGTCGGAATATCTCAAAGCGGCACATGAAATGAGGGAAATCCTAAAATTGAAAACCCAGAAATTGCTAGAGGGGCATCTGGCATGAGAGCCAAAGAAAATGCATCATGCGTCAAACAGAGGGTTTTTACAGATATAGATACTTTTCTGCTCATTTAAATTCTTTTAAGCTAGCTTATACACCACTTATATGAGGGCCAACGGCCAACATTAAATCAGTCAAATCTTCCCTAACAGATATAGAAGCTGCTAACATCAATGGATTCCTAGAATGATGAATGAGATTATGAGACTAAGTTCCGCAAAATAATATAATTCAGGCCAAGGCCATTGATTTTCCAGATGCTCATTTCCATTACTAGAGGTGTCTAATAACAAGTTCATGAATTAAATGACAAAAACATTGTAAGAAACAGAACATACAAATTGCAGTAACAATTCAGGAAGTGCGTAAGCGATTAGCTGATACTGTAAGCTGTATGCATCTTGTATCGTTACCAAGTAGAGAAATGGAATACCTATGCGCAAAAATCAATGTCATATACGACCATTAAACAAATGGAAACTTCCCATCTTGAAAATTGAACTTTTCTCAATTTTCAGGTGGAATAACACATGCACACAGCACAAATGTGTGAAAACTTTAAAGTAAGCACTGTAGATGAGGCCGGTGAGCATTCGTAAATATTAAATGACAACCATTTAAAATAATGTGTATTAGATCAAAATCAGCCAACAGCATCTGGGGTAACCTTTCTTACCCCATGGAAGAAGTGGAAACTCCCATCTCTGTTTTGGGACTGTGATCAAATAAGACGCAACCTGCGGCCCCCCCCCCCAAAAAAACAAAAAAAAAGGAAAAGAAAAGAGAAAATCAAAGTAAATGTCATTACAATAAATAACTGGAATTAGGAAACAACCGACGAAGAAAATACCAAGATTGATGCGGCGAGAGAGCAAGGAGACTTGTAAAGAACTGATGTCTCCTCCTTTTCATAGAGAAGATCCATAATTTCCATACATGCTTCGAATTTGATAAGATCACCGACTTTGGCCACTCTCCTTCACTCCAAAAGAAGAGAATTAGCAGACACAATAAAACATCAGATGTGCGTATAAAATTTCTATCTTAGTAAATATGACTCACTTGATCTGCATCCAAAGCTCTTCAAGGAGCAAAAAAGCAATATTTGTTGTGCCAATCTCAAAATTCAACACCTTCGGAAGTACCATATCATATTAGCCAACCAATTGAAAACAAAATACTTGACAGGTTTCTCAATCTATACCTGCATGAAGAGCACCTCCTGCAGATATCAATATCAATTGTCAACCACCGCAAATGTAGATCATTCATAGTTGAGAGTTTACAGTAAAAAAAAAAAAAAAGTGGATGAGAACTTACTGCTTCGAGGAAATCTCGAGTTGCAAAGTGTTGGTCCTTGATGATATTGTTAGCCAAGGACTTCAAACATCTCACAGAAAGTGGACGAGAATCATGTATCTGCGTAGCATGATATAATGTCAGAAAACTAATTTAAAGTTTGCAGTGAATTAATAACGAAGGGAAAAATCCATGAAATGAGGGCGGAAAACGCACTTTGCTTGAAATCCATACAGAAATCAGCCCAAATAGTTGCAAATTGCTCTCTGTCAAAGGATACACGAGCCAGCTTCTCGTGTTACCAGCTTCAGTGAAACTTCAGAATCTCCAAGTACAATGCAGCAAAATCAAGGAGTGAATAGAATACGGAGGGGTAAAAATAAAAGAATCCAATTCGGTGATCAAAATAGTGAGAAAAGGGAAGAGAAAGGTCACCTGCGCAAAGAAATAAAGAAGCGATCGACGAACAATGACAATGCCGAGTATTTAACAATGGGAGCGACTTCCAGTTGCTACAAGGAATGCAAAAATTTGGAACAAATCAAAAGGAAAACGAGGAGGAGGAGGAGGAGGGAGAATGGTTTACTTGAGTAGAGTGGATGAGGAACTCAACCAGGCGATGACGCTCATCTGCAGAGGGTACAGACAGAGCTGAGTTTGGGGGAGCAAAGCAGGAAGGGGCGCGAAGGGGAGCCATTGCCGCGAACTTTGGTCCATAGATTTATTGGTATAACTACGATTTATCATTTTTTTTGGGGGCAAAAAACGCCAAAATTCTCTGAATAGTTTGTTCTAATTTTAAATTATAAACATTAAAATTATTAATTTTTATTTATGAAATTTCATTAATTTGACAGATGAAATTTGCTTAATTTCATCACAATTTACAAAATAAAATTTTATTAAATTCATAAAGAATCAACTAATAAGGGCTCAATTCAAAGAAAATAAATTTAGAATGGTCTAATTTAAAAAAGGAAAATCTTTATTAAATCAAGTTGAAATAAAAAATCCCAATTAAAGTTTATATTTTTATCAAATATCTAATAAAACATATATACCTTATCAGATTTTTCTGAATATTGTTAAAAAGATTATAATACCTCTTTGTCACCCAAAAAGAAATTGAAAGTATGTATATATAATTTTTAATTATAAATTTTCAAAGACTCTCCACCCTAGCTAATACCAAAATCTATGCTTCTTTGAATTACAATATCAAATTTGTATTTTTCAACTGACTCTAAAAATATTGATAATATATTATGATAATTTCTTCTTTAACCCTAACTTTTGAATCACTATTTTATTTTGAATTTTTGCAAAAAAATTGCTACGAAAGGTTTGTATAATTTTTCTTTGTTTTGAATGAGAATTTGTAGAATGTTATTTTGTTTTGAATTTTTACTATTTTATTCAATTTTCATTTATTTTATTATTTTTAATATACAAGCGAGCAACAAATCATATAACCATCGTAATAATTATTGTGGTGATCAAGAATTATTTTGTATGCACTTTCCAAGAAAATCAAGAAATAAAAGGATGGCATGGAGCAAAAAGGAAATGCCTTGTCAAAAAAATAGCAATGAAAAAAATAATTAAATCAAAAAAGAGAGGAAAGAAAAGGCTAAATAGGTAAAATCGTAAAATTCAAAATACTAAAGGGCTTATAGACCTTATTAAGATTTGATAAAAGTGTATGTTTAAATTAGAATTTGTGTAAAGCTAAATTTATTTAAAATTATTTCCTTTAAAAAATCATAAAATTACATATGTTAAAGTATACATTTAATTTTTTAAATTTATATCAAACTTTAATTTGATTTTTTAAGTTTTAAAAATATATTTTAAATTATTCTGTTTTAACTCTATTACCTTCATTTAATAGAAAATAATGAGTCATCAACTTTAAATGGTGATTAAAGATCACAAAGTACGGATAAGTTTTGAAATATAAAAAATATTATATTAAATATTTAAAATTTAAATTAAATTTTATCAATATTTAATTATATAATCGATATTTACATTTAATTGTAACATTTGATGAACTATCAATTTTTGTTAAACAACAATAAATGTATTGAGATAAAAAGATTAAAAGTATATTTTTCGATTTAAAGGGTTAAATTGAAAATTGATATTTACTTAAATGATGGTATATATACATATACTTTACCCCATCATACACAATGGATAATAAAGCTAAATCTTAAAAAATTGACGTGAACTGATTTTTTTGAAAAAAATAAATAGTAAAATTTAATAACAAAGAATCTCTTTCATTTCGATTTCTCCGTGGCCTGTACACAAGGGAAAGGGGATTGAGAGGATATAGAGCTGGCCACGATTTTTGCTGGCTGTTCATGGAAACTCCACAAGAGATCCGATGATGAAGGGTGAAAGACCGGGTCAAGAGGCACTTCCTCGTCGTTCTGGAAGCGTTAACCACATGAGTCCAAGCTCGAAATCTCCTGCAAAAGCAATCGTTTTTTCTTGAAGGATTTATGAATTAACAAAGCTCATACCACAATGACAATGGCGGATGATGAACGGAAAGCTATTAATGCAGAATGTGAGCGTATATTCAAGCGTTTTGATTTGAACAATGACGGGAAAATATCACTGGCAGAGTTTGAAGAAGCCCTGAAAGCCCCGGGGGCAACCTCCCCCGAAGAAATCCAATCTCGAATGGAAGAGATCGACAGATCGCAACGGTTATTTCTCTCTGCAGCAGTTGATAGAATTTCAAATGGCTAACCCTTACTTGATGGCCCAAGTCTTCAAGAGGCTCTAATCTTCTTCTTTTATGCACTCTTCCAAAGGCTCTAATCTTGTAATGACCAGAGTCCTTTGTCCATTCATATTCATTGGATTCTTGTCTTTTCTTTTTGACTAGCAACCAGTATGTAATTATTTCTCCTTCCTCCATTCTTGTTCATCAACACTGCTCTTATGTATTCTTGCGTTCTCTTTTCTTCCCCTTTTTCTTTTTGATTCGTTAGCAACATGTATGTAATAAGATGGAGTTTGTTTTAATTGTTCATAATTTCGCCCTCAACTTGAGGGAAAAGCCATATTGTGGGTTTGCCGTAGTCAACTTTCAGAGCAATAAATTAGAACAGCTTCCTGGTGTAATATTCATCTGTAGTTATGTTTTAAAGGGCTGGGTGAAGCGGGGAAATGTTAGTGCTAAAGATTATGGTCTGAAAGCCCATCTTCATTCCAACATGCTTGGATCTGTGTGGATAAAAATAGATTGTTCGGCCTCTATACCTCGCCTGTTGCCACTTTTTTGTCTCCAAGATAGTCTTCAAACTGTAAGATTTACAACCATTAGCAGCAAAGGATGGTTGAACATAAACCCAAATGGAAACTCATTCATCTTTATTAAAGGGATATCAATACTCATTAACCAATGAAAAATCCCTAGGTCAATTAAACTATCAACCTAATATATAGTTTACCCCCATGCATTAAATTCCCAGTTACAATAATTTGTTACATTTGCAAGCTCAGAGCACTCTCCTGACTCCTGCACGAACCAAAGCTTGCTTCTCCTCATTACTTGTGATGGTGACCATGCACTTGGACTTAGCCGTGGTGTATCCACTAGAAATCGAGAACTGTTTACTCCACTTTCTTCATCCCTTGTCAATTGGGTCAGATTTGTTTTGTCCTCACTCTTTGCATTTCATCAACACAATGTCTAAGCCCCTCAAAACTTCTCTCATCGATGGCCGAATCTTCCCTTTATCATGCAGACAAGACCATGCTATTTGAACAAAATTATTCACACACTGAGACATTATGATCCCCTTCAAAAATGGATCAACCACCTCATCAATATCTCCTCTCTCGTAGCATTCCTTAAACCCAAACCACCAGGGATCCATGCTACTTCCCCTTCTTTTGAAATATATGTGGCTTCCCACACAAAACCTCAAGTAAAACCACACCAATGTCTCATTTGGTACACGGAATTATTTTGATGGAAATGGAAGTGGAATTGGAAATGAAAATGAGATTAAAAGTATGTTTGGTATGAAGGAAGAGGTGGATATTATTTTAATTTAATATTTATATTTATAATATGAAAATACTAATATACCCTCTCTAGAAAAATTTCAAAACTTCCCCAAAAAAATTCTTCCCCCAAACCAGTGGCATCTCCGACCAGCATAGGCACCCGTTGGCCACTAGCACCTGTAGGTCATCGTCGTCACTGAAGGAAGGGATCGAGAGACAGAGATCGAAAACTTGGCAGAGCGAAGAGCAGAGGAGCTAAGAGAGAGCTGGAGCTGTGAGGCGAAAAGTGTCGGTTATGAGTGGGTTGCCGCGAAAACCAGAGAAGTCGAGCTGAGACAATGAAATTGCTGGATGAGGACGTTCTTGGGCTTCAAAGCGCGGTAGGTGATGCCGATGCCGTGAAGATGGTCCAGGGCGTAGAAGATCTCCGCCACCTGATCACTTTGGTGGTGAAGGAGGGAGTGAAGATCACGGCGGTGGACGATTGCCGGAGAGGGCGGAGGGATCATTGGAGGCGCGGTGGACGAGGAAGACGATTGCAGGAGTTCAACTCTCATGGGTATAATGGTCCAGAAAACATGGGTTCCAGGGAACCCATTCAATTCTTAAAGATTGATGAGGAACCCAGTTTCAACATCAATTCCATTGATGTTGAAACTGGAATTGAGTTCAAGGCTATCAAACAGCCTATTATCCCACTTCTCACCCCAATTCCATTTCCATGGCTTCAGTTCAATGGTACCAAACGAGGGGCAAAAGAGTAAACATCGGATCTTGGGGTCAGCTGCTGAGTCACATAGTTTTCTGGGTCTATGCTCCCAACACAGCCTTTGACGTCCGTGGTCACTTGTGACCTGGACAAACCATTCAGCCCAATCTTGGACAACCCGATAACTGAAAACGGTGCCACCCAATCCTCGTTTAACAAAATGTTCGTACTTTTCACATCACGGTGGATCACACTTTGCTTGTTCTCGCCATTGTTGCTATGAAGATAGAGCGGTGCCTTTGCCGCTTCGATACAGATCTCAAGCCTCTGCTTCCACGAAAATGGCTGCTTAACGGGTTCTTTAAGGTGGTCTCTGAGGGTCCCACGGGTCATGAATTCATAGACCGGCATCATCTCCTTGTCATCATTGCAGTAGCCAATGAGATCAACGAAGTGAGGATGGCGAAACTGGGACAGCATCTTGATCTCCGCCTGGAACTCATCCATCCCTTGTTCTGAATCTAGTTTGAGCCATTTGATGGCTACATGTGTTGATGTCTTCCCCTTGTTAAACTATCCTTTATAGACCACACCAAATCCTCCACAACCAATGATTGAAGCTTTGTCGAAGTTGTCGGTGGCTGCTCTTATCTCTGCAATGGAAAACTTGCGGCACAAATCTAACGATTCCTCAGCTGTCCTGTTCCGTGCACCTCTGGTTTTTCGCCAAAATATTAAGAAACAGATGCCAGATAGTACAATTACAACTACAACTGCGCACGTAATGGCAATCACCATGGGAGCTTTAGTATTTTTCTTCAAGAATTTTGATGGTTTGGTTGATGAAAAGGTTAGGTCGGGGTTGGGTCACCCAAGATTGTCACTAGGATCGCATATCCTGAAAATTTCGATTCCATTCAATAGGACATCGTGCTTGCTTTTTAGGAGTCTCTGCAGCTTGATCCAAAGGGTCCGCCTCTTCAACTTTCCTTGCTTCAACAAGACAGCATAGTCCTTATAAACAGGAACTCGGATATCTTCCTGCCGACCAACCACACTGACTTGAGGCTCAGCCAAAGTGTCAGCTATGACTATCTGAAAAACTCTTTCTCCCTCCTGGACTATGTGATCCAACTCACATAAGTGCAGTCTAATCATATAAGCAAACATGGAGTCCACTTTAAACTCCCAAGTCATTGTATGTTAAGAGGCCTTCGCAGTTAAAGAGACTTCCCCAGGTGCTGCTTCTTTGAGAAGATCATTTTTAGGTATACCGGCGTTGCATCAAAATCATATTTTAGATCTTGCAAGTTTTGCATCAAGGCATAGCCATAGCCAGTAGTTACGTCATGCCAGTTATGAAACATATGTCTCGGGCAGCTGGAACCTTACCCTCTCCAACATTGATTCTGTATATCATCTCCAGAGCAGTGTCGTTATTGACTTGGATCCGATTACGCTCGGCAACCACCTTCCACGTTGCAGGGTCATCGGCTTTTTTGTAGCAAAGATCTGTGGGCGTGGCCATACCCTCAATCCCCTTGATAAAGGCGTAGGCGCTCGGATGGTTGGCGCTGGGAGTGAAAGTGACGTTCAGCCTGTGACCAGGTTCGACGTTGACCAGCCTCGGGGATCATCACTGTTGTCAGCGATAAGTGACGCGTTGAAGTCCTTAAGATGGGTGTAGAGGCCTGCTTTAATGGAGAAGAGAGCATCGGAACGATCAAACTTGGAGTATGCAGCTGGGTAAAAGAAGAGGCGAACAAACTTCTGGCCTTCAGTGACTTGAAAGGAGTAGGTGAATTCAGAATGAGACAGGCGAGCCGTGGCATAAGGAACACTCTCCAATGGAGCAGAAACCTGAGCTGCTTCGGACACGATAGAGATCTGGCCGTTATGACCAAGGGAAAATAGTTTGGAATGGTCATCTGGTTCCCATTTTCTGTTATCTGAAAAGGTGTATGAATCGCTAGAGGAGCCACAGTTAATGGAAAATATTTCTGCAGGAGTGTAGGAAGTGATCACTGGGATAGTGAAGAGATGCTGAGAGTGAAACAGGAAGAAGATGATGAAAGAAAGGAGGACGGTTGATTCTTGAATGATTCTCGAGCTCGTCACTATAGCTGTTGCGATTGCAGATTTGAGGCGTTGCTAGGGATCTCTACGTTAAGCAGATGAATGATTGAATTTGAGGGTAAGGGTCCATGGCATTAAGAAATTACGTTTAATAAAAATTCTCTCACATGTTTAACTAGTAAACTCTAAATGAAATTGAAAAAGTAGTTTACAAACTAATCAAGCTGACGGGGAACTGCTTCAAACTTGGTGCGCTCTTGCTTACAGGCAAGAAGTTGATTGTATTGACACAAGAGGGTTGGTCCGACTGGTTGATAAGGGGAAGGTAAGGCGCTACGTACCCGTCAGGTCTTGGGCTCAAATCCTAGGGAGTTTCTCACGGGACGACCCCGGATTAATCTGGATCCGAAAGAATCCGGGACACCGGAGGAGTTTTCTCTCACTCAAAAAAAAAAGTTGATTGTATGGGTGTGTTTGACTTTGACTTAGACTTTACTTTTCAGATTACTGGGTTTGCAAGAATTTTCTGGTGGCGTTCATACCTATTTGTATTTCCGCGCATGCATTAGACGTCCAACTGTTACGAACATGAAATTAATCAACGATAAAGGCGACAGAGAAGAGAGGCCAAGACGCAAGACCAAGACGCAAGTGGCCCTCGCTGCCACACGGAAAGATGGGATGCATTATAACCTACAAAAGGCTTATTTGGGAAAGCAAAAATCCATTCTTACACTTACCGAAACAAAATTCATCTCACATATTTATCTCAGAATCTGTGATGTTTCTCCCAACGGCTTTCCCAAATAAGCCCATAAAAGTGGTTGAGTAGTTTATTCATCATATATAAGAAAATCCTTTTTTAAATCCTTTTTAAATCCAATCCACGTACATAAATTTTAATTTAGGCTTATAATTTTTATCTAATTCTTAATAAAATTTATAAATCTTATTAGAGATTTTTTAATGTTGTTAAAACAATCAAACAAATTTTAATAGACTTTTAACTCTAACATTAAAATCATTTAAATTATTGAGATCTCAACTTTAAATTTTTTTTAGTTGACTTTTAATAATATTGAGGGTATGTTTTGACAATTTCTTTTTTTAACCTTAAATTTTTAAAATGCTATTTTTTCTGAATTTTTTACAAAATTTTTGTTATGAAAGGCTTATACAAATTAAGATTTTGTTTTGAATACGAATTTGTAGACTATAATTTTGTTTTGAATTTTTTGCTATTTAGTTCTAAATTTTTACTATTATATTCAATTTTTATTTATTTTGTTATTATGAACAACTTGATAATTATCATGTTGAAGAGGAATTATTTTATGCACCCACACACTTTCAAAACAAATTAAAAAATAAAAGGAAGGCATAGAGTACGAAGAAAACCTCTTGTCGAAAAAAAAGCAAGAAAAAAGGGGTCATGCTAAAAAAGAGATAGAAGAAAAGAAATATAGGTAAAATCATAAAATTTAAAAATCTCAAATATGGCATGTAGTTTTATTAGGGATTAGATAAAAGGTGTAAGCCCAAATTAGCATTTGTATATTTCGGTTGGATTTATTTAAGATTTTCTTTAACTAATCCGATCAGATTAATGATAATTAATTACAATAATTTTGACATCTTTTATAGGGAGAATCCTAAATAAATTTATCCCAAATATAAAAATTTTAATTTAGTACTACACTTTTATCAAATCTCTAGTAAAGCCTACATGCCTTGTTTACCATTTTGAATTTTAATTTGTGATTTTAATTACATACTCTTTTCTTTTCTCTATTTTTTGCCTAACCATTTTTCTCCGTATATTATTTTTCTGACAAGATATTTCCTCTTTACTCTATGTCATCCTTTGGTTTCTTAATTTTTTAGGAAATGTGCACGTAAGATAATTCTTTTTAACCATAATAATTAATAAGATGCTCATATGCTTTACTGCTCACTTGTATATTAAAAACTAATAAAATACAAAATATTTAGAACAATATAGCAACCAATACAAAATAAAATTGGCAATCTACAAATTCTCATTCAAAACTAGTACAAACCTTTTATTACAATTTTTTTTCAAAAATTCATAATAAAAAAGCGATTCTAAAGTTAGGTTAAAGGATAAATTATCAAAATATACTTTCAATATTGTCAGAAGCCAACTCAAAAATTAAAAATTGAGATCCTAATAATTCAAAGAGGTGTAGATTTTGGCATTTGGATGAAGAGCCTTTTAACTTAAAATTGTCACACACATACCTTCAATTTTTTGTATTTAGTGACGAAGGGGTAATATAATCTTTTTAATAACATTCAAAAATCCATAATAAGATTTATTGGCCTTATTAAATATTTGATAAAAATGTAGGTTTGAATTAAGATTTATACATTTACCAATCATTTTCCCTTTTTTTAAATACCCTTACTATGTGTGTGTTTGGGAACTCCGTTGGGAAAATGGATTTTGCAGATTTCGAGGCATTTTGGGAATTTCGAGATGGTTTTACGGATTTTTAGATGATTTTTATGGATTTCGAGATGGTTTTTACAGATTTCAAGATGATTTTATCTCGGCTTACGTACACCGTTTGGGAAAATGGCTTCCCAAACAGACACTATAATTTTGAGGCTATGGCTCCTTTATGTTAGACTTCACTTTTTCCTACCCTTACTATAATTTTGAGGCTATGGCTCCTTTATGTTAGACTTTACTTTTTCCTATCATATCTTCTTTATTAAACACTTATCCTTCGTTGGCGTTTTATCAAAAAGGAACATTCGAGAAGTTTCGAATGGGTTATGGTGTAGTATTTAATTATTGTTAAGAGAGTATTAATATGAGGTGAGCATATATCTAACCAATAAGAGAGTATTAATATGAAGTATTGTTAAAAAAATAATAGACCTGGGAAATTGATCTTAGCACTAGTGAAATAGGGGTATAGCGTCTCTCATGACATATAAAGAAAAAT